>JBBPDI010000025.1:6373899-6389831 GCA_037974545.1 Cucumis variabilis | reverse complement strand
GATTTCCCAAATCCAAAACTTTTGATTTGTGAAATCATGTGGTAAAAGAAAATGATAATTTAGAGAGAGAAAGGGGGTATTATGGTAATTTAGGTTAAAGGGTTGGGGGTGGGCTTATAATATAAAAAAGAAAAGAGGGGTAAAGTTGGGAGAGAACACATTAGGGGTAAATTATTACTGAAAAACCTTAATTAATTAATTTAATTGATGTGTTGGGAAAAAATATAGGCATCACGTGGGCACGTGCGGTGGCAGTGAGTCGGTGCATCGTTTGTAATAAAGAAAAATTGAAGCGCACGAATTGCGGGGCAGTGCTTCTCGCTACTTACCACCACTCGCTCCCCTAAAAAGCCACGCTCCACGCGCCCCCATAATAGTCTATAAAGCCTACTTCTTTCTTCTTTTTTTTTTTCAATATATTCTAAAAATATCACTCAAGTAACAAAAATATCTCACCCTATATTAATGCCCATTTTTCCAATACACCATAAGGCGTTCGTGAAAGAAATGACCCCTACTAGATGTTTGAAGAGCTAAAATGTAATCTGAATAATTACTAAAAATCAAACGAGTGTTGAAATCGTGTCGATTTGAGAATAGAACAATAAGTAAAAATGATTGAAAATAAAGTTTAACTAAAAACTATCGTAACAAAATGAATTAACAATAAAATTTGAACTCAAAATGTTGGATCCAACCATTACTTTTTTTTATTACATTACAATACATTTCAACTTCACCTATTGTATAATTTATTAGTAATTAACAAAATTTATTACCTGAACCTAAGTCAAATGAGAGCTAATAAAAGACTAATTTACCACTGGGTCAATTAAATATATCTATGTGCTTGTGTGTTTTGAATATTCAAGCCAATTTATATACATCTTCACTAATTTTACTAAATTACTCTTCTAATTTTAAAATATCTAGGCATTAGATAAACTCTCGTGTAGATGTGGGTGTGCATGTGTTTATGCATGTACGTATATATATGTGTGTGTACATATAATATTTTCATCGAACTAGATTATTGAACGTTGTAATGAACCCATTTTCAATGGATTTGGATAATTAAATACATGCATTCATTATACTAAAAATAAAATTGTGAATATAATAGATAGAATTGAATTAATTTAGTCGTCTGATACTTGAACGTTTGAAAAGTTATCTAAAACATACTTGAATTAAGATAAAAATTTAAGATACATTTACACTTTTATTTTCATGTCTAATAGATTCTCTGCATCAAAAAGTGTCCTACAAGCTTTTGACTCATAGGTTTAATAGTTTAATGACTTAATAAACACAAAAAAATAAAAAACGAAAGTTAAAATAGACTATTAAAGTTTAGGAATATTTTTCTTTTCAAGAAAAAGGTCATTCTCCCCCATGACTTCATAACAACATAACCTTAATTTTGTGACTCTAATCCCTCGTTTATTTAACTTTCAAACTATATATTATATACGTTTTATCTTTTGGTCAGGAGCAACTTCTACGTAGGGTTATTTTGGACCATTTTTTTATGAGTTGCTTTGTTACGACTTTGACTTGTTGTTCTCTTGTATTTGTTTACTATGATTTTCTCTTCTACGACTTGGCCTCGAACTTTGCGATTCCCACTCTTTTATACACGTATTTGAAACAAAAGGAAAAAAGAGATATGAGTTTTTAATTAATTATTTTTCTATAAACAACACAAATAACTCGATCAATTCAATTTGTATAGTTTGAGTTGGATTAGGTTATGCATTTATTTTCATATTTACTTTTCAACAACTATAAAAATATTTTATTTTGCAGTATGAAAATAAAATCTCCACAGTATGAATTAGAATTGAGATGCTAATCTCAACTCAATATTAGAAAAATCAATTTATACGATCTTTTACACGTTGAAATTTTTTTTTAAAACGAAATTTTAAATAAGTGACACGAGCAAACTCAAACCAAACTAGTTTAGCTATTTTATAACTGGATTAGTTATTTATGTATTGATTAAAAAATATGCCACACGATAGATCATAAAGAAATCTTAGAAGAGAGATGGTAATATGAAATTGCTAATTGCACAACAAGAACTTAAACCTAGAATGAATTAGAATTCTTTTCCAAAAAAATAATAATAATAAAGGTTTGAATCGTAGATTATTTATTTATTTTGATGCAGAAGAAATGTCTGATTTGGTAAGGCGCGCGTGGGGGATTGGAAATGAGGAATTACGTTAATATGTATTATTCTTCAATTAATCATAGATCTTAAGTTCTGGGCTGAGCCTCCGCATTGACCGGCCCATGGCCCACTTCATCTCAAGAGAAAAAAGGAAAAAACAAAACAAAATAGAGACCGTATCTGATGTGGGACCCACGTCCAAATCTTCAAAATGGAAACTCTTAATTAATTATTTTCAATAATTCTTACTTATAACTTTTTTCTCTTTTTATTATTTTTTCAATTATCATAAATTAAGTCTTCCGAAAGATAAATGGTGATGGGTTGGAAAAAAAAAATTGAAATTATTTATAAAATATTTCAGAATAATTTAAATGAAATAGAAAGAATTTTTGTTAGATTTCGTAAACAGTATTTGTTTTGTCATAATATATTATTTTTTACACCATGTTTCTTTTTATTTATATATTTATTTTTAAATAAAGTCATTTTTTAAGAGTACAATTTAATCAAACATGATCTTCATATTTTTTACGGCAATATATCATTAGATGTAGTTTGAGATGTATAGAAAATGAGTATATTTTACTTGCCACTAATTCTTTTTTTTTTTCTTTTTTAAATTTTAAACTTCAATAATGAGTTATTTTAAAAGATAAAACAGGAAAAAGACTTGAATGATTAGTCAAATCCATTTGGATCTCATTTCACAAAATTTATTGACAATCTACTTTTTAGGAAGGAATGTTGGATGAGGTTGTATTGTAATACAATCTAAAATACATGGTTAGATTAAGTGTTTTGGACTTGATTTATAATACAAAACTCATTTTGTTTCAATAATTTTCAATTAAACTTTCCTTTCTACTGTTTGTAGGCTTTACGATTTTATTTTCGTTTCATATTCGATCACTCACGTTTTCCAACGTTCATATGATTCACAATAATCTTTATTGCAATTCAACTCTTCAAGCATAATAAATGGAATAAAAAATATTAAATTTTTTTAAAATGATAATATAGCTATAAATCCAACTAAATAAATTTGTATTCAACTGTAAAATGTTTGTTCTAAGGGAAAAAAAACACAACGATCAAATTTTAGAGCACATTAGTCCATCGATGGTATGGAATGTGTGAAGAGCAAAACTTTGAATGGTCACTTCAAAAGTGAAATGTTTAAACTCATGAAAAGTAACCACAATTAAATACACGAAAACAAAGAACATTTTTATTCAATATTTTAGAATCTTTTTTATTTTATTTTATGCAAATATTTGTTTTAGCATCCTAAGCTACCGTAGCTATGATACCAAACCGAGCTTAGCTTATTAGTAATCAATATAACCTTAGTTTATGTAGTTCGGAACAAAATCTCCCATCCACTGTCAAATTCAAATATATGTAACCTATAATTCTTTTAAGTTTAAATCATATAAAAGTATTTACAAACCTTTTTCTTTATTTTAAAACCATCTTTTACTTTTTTAGAACGGGTAATATCTTTTTTGGTATTTTTGTAAATTTTTAAAACTATGAATTTTCTCTTGAAAATTAAAACAATAAAATAAATAATTATGAAACCTTATTAGTTCTTATATAATACATGTGTTAGTTGAGTTACACTCTCAACTCGTTAATTTGAAAATTTTAATAATTAGTTAATGTGAATGGCTACAATATTGAAATTTGAATAAATACTACATATGAAATAATAAATTGTGAGAAGGAAATGGGATAGAAAAAGCTAAAAAGATACTTCGAAAGACTATTGATAGAATTGAGAATATTGATATTTGTACTTTATCCGTCTATACCATTTGTCACCACTCTATCTTTTCTTTTGAATTGGTCTATGTTTCTTTTGTCCTTATTCTTCAAAATAATAAATAAACATGAAGTCATTTCAATTGATTTTTTTAAATAAAGAAAAAGAAACAGCTGTAAAATTATTTAATTTATAAAGCAAGAAAAAAACAAAAAATCAGTCTGATTTTCTATTTTAAATGTATATTATTTTATATAGTCTAAAAGATTGTTGAAATTAAATTATGAGATTTAAAGTAGTTTAGAAATTATTTTCATAATCACTATGTTTGTTGCTTTCCTATGTGCTACGTGACATTGACATAAACATGCCAAAAAAGATCCATAAAAGCTTCATGATTTCTCTTATTGTACTCTTTCAAAATATATATATATATATATATATTACATCAAATTTCTTTTTGTTATTGATGTTAACGTTAATGATTACAAGCCAGCTTTGCGGTAGTTTTATGATTTTATTACGTGTAACGTAAAATTAAAACGTAAGTGCATGGAAGGAGAATGTGTAATTAAAGTACTTACAACTAAAATAGAAAATAAACAAAGTTTCTTTTTACTTTATTTATGATTGTGGGGTTGAGTTAAAAAATTAAAAAACATTACGACTTTGATAATTTATATTTTCAAATTTTCTATCATGTTCTTTCAATGATGAACTCTTATTCTCACCTGTTAAATTATAACACATTGATTAACATACCATTCAACAAATTCTTCTATATAAAACCTTGTGCAACGATTTTGTTGAGAGGCTGTTTAAGCACTGTCTTTAGACCGTTTCAAGTTAAATTTTTATAATTGAAGTTTTAAAGTTTTTTTATCAATAAAATTTTTGATCTGATAGATGATAGAGTCTCATCACCACCTTTTTGCAATTATTGATGTATGTAAATAACATTCAGGTAAGTTCAGGATCCTATGCTTGCTCATGGAGTGTTCAAACTTGGATTGAAAAACTAGTTCTCCTTTATCTCTTGGTATTTGCTCATAAATGTAATCCAATTATAGTAATTTCCTTTGAATTGTTGTCAAGTTGATTTGAGACTCACCTATTGTGTTCTAATTTTCAAATTCTAGGATTTTCATATCAACTGAATGAATTAAAAAAAACAAGTTTATTGAATAGACCATAGTTAAATGATTAAATCTACAATAAAATTATTAATGTAAATTACACACTTTAGGCATAATATTAGCATAATGTTATTTGTTACCATATTTATTTGTACAGGCAACCTATATCTTAAGCCTATTCCTAGGAATATATTGTACAACATTTTATCAATAAAATAATAAAGTCCACACGGTATCAGAGCTTCTAACCTAGGACTTATGAAACCTCCATCGCCGTTGCCGCCCCTCCTTGCCAAGAAACCCATCGAAAAATCCTCTTTGCCAAGAAACCCGTCGGTGAATAAACCGCACCCTTGGACATCTGCTTCACTCAACCGTTGTTCCTCTTTGTTGAGAATCCCGCAGTCGCAATCACGCCTTTCTGTTTGTTTTGCATCTCGTTGTCGCCACTTATCTCGGTTCGTTGAGTTACAGTCAGCCACTCTTCTCTGTTTGTTGTGCAGATCCCGCCGTCGACACTCATCTCCGTTCTTTGAGTTGTCGTCGCTCCTTTCTGTTAATTGTGCAGGCCTCGCCATCGCCACTCAACTCTGTTCTTTGTGCAGATCCGTATAGATTCGTGCAAGATCAGTTCATTCGTCCAAGTTTCATTCCTTTCACGCATTCGGTGTCGTCCTATCTCTTGATTCAGTCGTCTGTCGCTGCCATATCAGAATCTCATCTCTGAATCTTTCATAAATCTGTCATATTACTTAGTAAACTTCAATGGAAAAAGACCACGTTATTTGCCCGATCAGCACAATCCTCGATGGTAGAAATTATCTCACTTGGGCAAACCAAATGAAAAGTTTTCTAATTGGACGAAAATTATGGCGTATTGTCACTGGAGATATTACTAAGCCAACCAAACAGGAAAAAGAAGATGACAGTAAATTTATCGAACACCTCGAAGATTGGGATAGTAAAAACCACCAAATTATCACATGGCTTAGTAATACATCGATTTTGGCTATTCATACACAGTTTGATGCCTTTGAGGATGCTAAAGAGTTATGGGATTTTTTGTCTACAAGATTTAAATCTGTCGGATTGGCTCACTACTATCAACTATAGAGTAGCCTTATTAATCTCAATCAAGATGCTGGTCAATCTATTAACGAATACCTAGCAATGCTTCAACCTATCTGGACTCAACTTGATCAAGCTAAAATCAGCAAAGATCATCTTCGTCTCATTAAGGTCCTATGGGCCTACGTCCAGAGTATGAGTCTCATTAAGCTGCTTTACTACACCGCAGTCCCTTGCCCTCCTTAGATACAACTATCCAAGAGATTCTGTTTGGAGAAAAACGACTTGACATCAATATCTCCAGAAAACCTGATGTTGTTCTAGCAAGCACTTATCCACCTAAGACCACCTCGACCTCCTGGTTCTTCTACCAAGGAAAAGAATTTTACTAAATTTGGTACCTCATCTGTTGTTGCTGCTACCTCCGAGGATTCCACCTTCCTTCGTTTTCAGATAAGTGATCTTCAGAGCTTATTAAATCAGTTAATTTCATCATCTTCCTTTGCACTTGTTGTCTCACAAGGTAATCGATGGCTTCTTGACTCTGCCTGTTGCAACCATATGACATCTGATTTTTCTCTTATGAACACTCCTCGTTCTGCTAAATCTTTACCTCCAATTTATGTTGCTGATGGCAATTGTATGAATATTTCTCATGTTGGCACCATTGATACCCCTAGTCTGAGTCTTTCTCATACTTACTGTGTCCTAAACTTAACCTTTAATCTAGTATCTGTTGGACAATTGTGTGATATTGGCTTAACAATCTCTTTTTCTTCCAATGGTTGTCAGGTTCATGATTCGCAGATGGGACAGATGATTGGGAGGGGTCGCAAAGTGGGAAGATTATTTGAGCTCCTATCACTCCAACTTCCTCCTCCTTCATCCATCTCTCCTCTTGTCACTGACACTGATACATATCAGTGGCATCTTCGGCTTGGTCATGCTTTTTCTGACAAACTTCGACATTTAATTTCTGTTAACAATTTGAATAATGTCAGTAAGTTTATTCCTTTTGATTGTTTAAATTGAAAACTTGCTAAGCAACCTGCCTTGTCTTTTTCTCACTCCACTTCTATATGAAATAAACCTTCTGACTTAATTCATTCTGACATTTGGGGTCCTGCCCCCACTCCACTGTCCATGGCTATCGCTATTATGTTATTTTTATTGATGATTTCTCTTGTTTTACATGGATTTACTTTCTTAAACATCGCTCTGAATTATCTCACACTTACATTGAGTTTGCTAACATGATTCAAACTCAATTTTCTTATCCTATTAAAACCCGCCGCACTGATAATGCCTTGGATATAAAGACTCCACTCTCCTTTCTTTTCTCTCTCAACAGGGCACTCTTGTTCAGCGCTCCTGCCCCCACACCTCCCAACAAAATTGGACGTGCCGAACGCAAACATCACCACATTCTTGATTCAGTACGTGCTCTTCTTCTTTCTGCCTCTTGTCCTGAGAAATTTTGGGGTGAAACAACCCTTACGTCTGTCTATACCATCAACCGCCTTCCTTCCTCTGTTCTTCAGAATATCTCTCCATTCGAAAGATTTTATGGTACTCATCTCAACTACTCTAACCTTAAAGTTTTCAGTTGTGCTTGTTTTGTTCTCCTCCACTCTCATGAACACACTAAACTTGAACTACGTGTTCGCCTTTGTTGCTTTCTTGGCTATGACACAGAGCATAAAGGCTTTCGTTGTTGGGATCCTCTATCCAACAGACTTCGTATTTCTCGCCATGTCACTTTTTGGGAGCATACTATGTTCTCTCGCTTGTCCCCCTTTCACACCTCTTTCTCCAGTCCTCGCTCTTTCTTCACTGATACATTTATTGAGCTTTTTCCTCTCTCTGAGTCCACCCTTAATACTAATCTCTCTCAATCTGCTCTTGTTCCTGCCAACCCGAACCAACCTTCCGTCTCTGATGATGGTCCTGAACCTACTTCAGATACCCCTCTTCGTCGCTCTACTCGGGTAAGAGAATCTCCCATCCATCTCTAAGATTATCATTGCTTTTCCACTATTGTTTCCCTTGTTGAACCTACCTCTTATCAAGAGGCTAGTACTGACCCTTTATGGCAGCAAGCAATGAATGATGAATTACAGGCTCTTGAAAAGACACACACTTTGGACTATGTTGACCTACCTCCTGGTAAAAGATCCATTGGCTGTAAGTGGATTTACAAAATCAAGACTCACTCTGATGACATTATTGAATGTTATAAGGCTCGTCTTGTTGCAAAAGGATACTTGCAAGAATATGGTATTGACTATGACTATGAAGAAACATTTGCTTCTGTGGCTCGAATGACATCTGTCTGAAGTCTATTAGTCGTTGCTACTGCCGAACAATGGCCTCTTCTTCAGATGGATGTAAAAAATGTGTTCCTTAATGGAACTCTTTCTGAAGAAGTCTACATGAAACCACCTCCGGGTACATCTCCACCTCCTCATAAGGTGTGCCTACTGCGTCGAGCATTATATGGGTTGAAACAGGCTCCACGAGCTTGATTTGCCACATTTAGCTCAACCATTACTCAACTTGGATTCACGTCTAGCCCCCATGATACTGCGCTCTTTACTCGCCACACACCCCAGGGTATTGTTCTTGTTCTTCTCTATGTTGATGACATGATTATTACTGGTAATGATCCTCATGCCATATCCGATCTTCAAGTGTATCTTGGTCAACATTTTGAGATGAAAGATCTTGGATTCCTCAGCTACTTTCTTGGCCTCGAAGTCTCTCGAAGCTCGGATGGGTATTGGTTGTCTTAAGCCAAATACGCCTCTGATCTTTTAGTCCGCTCAGGAATTACTGACTCCAATACAGCTTCGACGCCATTAGATCCCAATGTTCATCTCACCCCTTATGATGGTGTTCCTTTTGAAGATGTGAGTTTATATAGGCAACTTGTTGGCAGTCTGATATATCTCACTGTGACTCGCCCGGACATTGCATATGTCGTTCATATTGTCAGCCAATTTATGGCTACTCCCCGAACCATCCACTTTAATGTTGTGTTGTGAATCCTTCGCTATATCAAAGGAACTCTAGGGCGTGGACTTTAGTTCTCTTCTCAATCATCTCTTGTACTATCTGGCTACTCTGATGCAGATTGGGTTGGGGATCCTACTGATAGACGATCTACCATAGGTTGTTGTTTCTACTTAGGAGATTCTCTCATCTCTTGGCGCAGTAAGAAACAAAGTGTTGTCTCTCGTTTCAGTACTGAATCAGAATATCGTGCCCTTGTCGATTCCACCGCTAAACTCCTCTGGCTTCGTAGGCTCATTACCGATATGGGTGTTCCTCAACAGGGTTCCACTCTCCTTTATTGTGACAAACGTAGTGTCATCTAGATTGCTCACAATGATGTTTTTCATGAGCGCACGAAGCACATCGAAAATGATTGTCACTTTGTTTGTCATGATCTCTTGAGCAACACTCTCCTTTTACGCTATGTTTCCACTACTGAGCAACCAACAGATATCTTCACCAAAGCCCTACCACCCAGTCGCTTTAGTAAGTTACTTACCAAACTCAAGTTGACAAGCACTCTACCATCTTGAGTTTGAGGGAGGGTATTAATGTAGATTACACACTTTAGGCATAATATTAGCATAAAATCATTTGTTACCATATTTATTTGTACAGGCAGCCTATATCTTAAGCCTATTCCTAGGAATATATTGTACAACATTTTATCAATAAAATAATAAAGTCCGCAAAAATAACGAGTAAGAAAATTGAATGAATGAAAAGATTCA
Source organism: Cucumis variabilis (assembly GCA_037974545.1). Classification (NCBI taxonomy): domain Eukaryota; kingdom Viridiplantae; phylum Streptophyta; class Magnoliopsida; order Cucurbitales; family Cucurbitaceae; genus Cucumis; species Cucumis variabilis. The sequence continues at coordinate 6,379,895 of JBBPDI010000025.1, read as the reverse complement.
TTGCACAAAGTTATATATTAACTCGAAAAATTAACAATGTATTGAAATTAACAAAAATGGAAGGTAAAAAATACAAATCACCATATAAAACTATGTGTATATATATATATTTATATAAAGAATAACAATAAATATTGTTTAAATTATTTTTTGTAGTACAATAGTTATAAATAAAGATGGATTGCCAAAACTCTAACCTTTTAAAAAAAAAAAATATTGCATCTCAATTACCATTTTAAATTTCTTCAAGGAATTAACATTTTTTCTCCTTAAAAATATGAATTAAGTCTCGAAGGGGTAAAATTCTGAAAAGAATGCTTAGAATTAAGTGGTTGAAAATTAGGAAACTAAATGATATAGTGATGACGAATTAAATGGCATCATAAGAACTGCCATTGAGTGTAGATTTGGATTAAGGAACAAACCCACGATTTATGTAATTTATTTTATTAATTAAACCATGATTACTATTATATTATTATTGGTTGGGAGGGAGAAGACGTGGCGTTTGAAACAAAAGTAAATAGGAAAAAGGGGGTGAGAGTTTTTTTTTTTTTTTTTTTTGTATTATAGAGTGAGATTTGAACTATAAGTTTTTGAATCAAACTCGGTGGAGAATATTATATATATATATATATATATATATATATATATATATAAACAAGATTCAAGTGTTCGTCGACTACTCCATATATTCTTAAGTTTCATCTCAATAGTTTAATCATTGGCTTTTATCGTTTCAATCTTTTGAGCAATTTAGTTGCTCGTGAACTTGCTTCTCATCCTTGTCGTTTTTTTCGCCGTGAGATTTGGTTTGAAGACCGCCCACCGTGGATAGATTTTGCACTCCTTTTTTATTTGGGTTCAATTTATACAAGAATATATAATAATAATTTAATTTTATAGGTATTGAATGAGATGGATAGATAATTGAAATTAGCATTTGAGATGCATGGGTGGATCTATTAAGGGGCCAGGGGGTGCACGTGTCTCCCTTCACATTCTCGATTTTTGTATTTTAATATTAATTTTAAAGAGTTAAATTATAATATATTTTAAATAATGCTCATTTATAATCATACTGTGACTCTGGTATAGTGACTGTGCCCCTTTTCAAACCTATATGTTATGGATTCAAAATCCACCTGCCCCTATATACGATTTCTAGATACACCACTATTGAGATGATTTTTTATTTGAGGAGTTAGTATTTTGTTTTGTATGAATAAGACAATGCAAGGTTGAATATGCAATCTTCTTTTTGGATTCTATGGAGATTCTTAGTCTCTATCATATCATTATGAGATTAAAGTTTTTTCACTCAATAATAATAAAACCCAAACAATAATCTTTGGAGAAAAGCATCATTTCATTTTCACACACGTGTAGGCTATTTTAAAACAGAAACCAATTAAGTATTAATGAATATATTTAGTATTTATAAGTTTACAAATAAGTTACTAACGGTAAATTAGAATAGTTTAGGACTTGTTCGATAATCAATATATCGTTTTTCTGTTTTTAGTATTTAAAAATTAAAATTTTAAAAATAGATATTTGGTAACTAATTCACTGTTTTTTTTTGTTTTTTTCTTTTTTTTTGAAACAAGAAACTTATTTTTTTAACTTGAAAGGAAATTTGAAAATGAAAAATATAAGCTTTAAAAAAAATATTTTGTTTTTTAAAAACAGAAAACAAAATCAATTACTCGGTTTTTGTTTTTAATAAACAAAATTGAAATAATTACAAACTTGGACCTTATTTATAGAATTATGGATGCTTTTCAAAGGAACAAAAACGAAAAAAGAAAAAGAAATGTTGTAAAGCTTCGATAATGAAAGTTGATGCTTCTCCTCTCGCATTCCCTTGCAATTTGGCATCATTATCCTTAGTTGTCTTAAATGCTTCTAAGAATGGAAGTTGGTCTCCAGAAACCATACGAGTCCTCTCAACATCCCTCGTCATCAATCACGTGTTTTCCATAAAAATATTAAAGAGGTCGTCCAACATATAATTATTCTAAGCTAAGTGCATTTTGTTGATATAGATAATAACATTCAATTCTTTTAAGCATTTTTCTCAATCATGCTTTTATGTTCTCACGATCTCTTGCATTCAGATAAGATATCAATTCATTCACGTCTCCCTCCAAGACTCGAGGCGTTGATGATACAAATTCTTGAATGTTGGTAATCCAATGAAAAAACATATGGAGTAACCATTTTTCAAAATTTGGTGTTTTAAAACCAGTTACACATAACATAAAATTTACTAGGGGATGTTTGTTTATAGTTATTTTTTAAGAGTTCAATTGGTAATTATTATAGGATAGAGTAATCAGAAGAGTTAATGAGGTAAAAAATGTGTTAGTGCACCCAAATGATAGGTATATCCATCCATCTCAATTACATGTCAGATATTAAACGTTTCCCATAAAAAAGAAAACACATGATTTGAATAGAGACATTATAGACCAGCTAAGGTGGTACAAGTTATGTTAGGTAAAATTATAGTTGTTGAAATCAAATGTATGAATAAATTTCCAAAATTTGTTGCATCTTTAGGTCAACCATTTGGCTTGTGAACACATGTTTAAATTACCTTGTTTTGGTTTGAACATTTTATCTATTGAACAATTTTCTCAATTGCCCTCTTTTTTTTTTTTTTTTTTTTTATCATTTTCAATATTCCTCACATTATTTCGTTCGTTTAAAAGTATAATTATTAATCAAATTTTAAAAACAAAAACTTTTTTTATTTAGTTTTAAAACCCTGACTTAGAGTTTAAATTGATAAGAATAAGAACCCTTTTTAAATTGAAATGAAAAATTAAAATTAAAATAAACTTGTTTTAAATTAGAGGTTGAACTCGAAAGATTAGCAATCAAAATGAACTTGTATTCATAGTTGTGTTTGAAAAATTGATTGAAGAAACATATATATATAATTTAAAATGAAGTACATGCATGACTTTCCTTTTTTGACTAGACGTAATGAAACATGTGAAAAAGGGTAATGAATACACGTGAACGTTTTAGTTTAATAATCTCATTCATCTATTAATATATAAATTCCTATTTTCATTGTACCTAAAGTCTAAAAGATAGTGTACAAATTAAAAACACCAAAATATTTGACACCTCACCCAAATTCAAACTTAAAAGATAACAAAATTATAAGTGTAAGTCTCATTTCATAATTAATTAATTTGTGACTTTTGAAAATTGATTTGTTTAGTTTGTTTTTGCTTTTAACTCAAATGTTTGTTTTGAAAAAAATAAGTTAATCATTCAACGGTTTGTTTAGTAGAGAATTTAAATTTTATTTTATGTATTTAGATTCACTGAATTTAATGGATATGCGTTTGATAGATAATTTGGATTTTGTTTTTTAAAATTGTTTTTGAATTATGTGATTTAAATAGTGTAAAATTTGAAAAATAGTCATTTTATGTTTTCGGTGTGTATCAAAAATTTGAATTTTACATTTTAAGAGGCATAATTATGTTAAATTCATATAAACATATATAGAAATACAATATGTCACGTTATAAATTTAATTTATTTTTTAAAATATAATATGTATTATGTAATGTATTGTAAATCATATAATGATATAAAATAAGAATGATATAAATTCTGTAGGTTAAATTATAAATTTGGTACTTTTGACTTTAAAATGATAGAATTTAGTCTCGGTTTAAAACTAGAATTTAATTCTTTTAGGTTTAGGTTGATAAAAACATAGAAAATAACATTGCTTGCAGGAACTATTTATGAAGATTATCAAATCGTAAGGACTATGTTTGAGGTTTTATCAAACTATAGGTTAAACTTTAACTTTTTTTCAAACAATATGAACTAAAGCTACAATTTAATCAATTTTTTAAACACAAATTATATTTATAAATAAAATAACAAAATGCTTATTCTTAACTAAATCTTAGTGAATAAGTAAGACTAAATTTATGATTTATAAATATATAATATAAAATACATTTAAACAATAATTCAAAAATATTTAATATGCTACCAAACACGTGTGTGAAAATATAAATTACAATTCTATTTTTATGAAATCCATTGGTTTCAGATTTACGTTTTCATATTCTCTATCACACATATTCTACTAAACTAAAAAAAAACAAATAATTTTAATATAGAATCTCTCATTTTGATCAAAACACAACGTTAAGTTGAAGATCGTGAAAATCAATCAAATAAATGTAAAATAAATCAAACTTAAAAATCTATCAATGCATACAAAAAATACATGCATATTCAAAAACAATAGTTTTAGTTTAAAAGTTTAAAAACATTATAAAAACAAATTAAAATGTACGGTTTACTATCAACTTTAAAGTTAGAGAAGAGAGATTCGATCACTTTTCGTGCAAAATCTAAAAAAAATATTTGTTTGCTATTTTTCTGTTCAGACTGTCCATTCCAATTTCCTAAGGTGTTATTATTGGGCCATATTTTGATCGGGCCTAACTTATACCAAAGTAATGAATTTAATGGCCTATTTAGGCCCATTAACTTTCTTAATATCTTGAAACTGATCCGAAACTTTTATGGATGAGGATAGTTGCAAATTTAGTAATTAAATTTAAAATAACTAAGTATGTAGCAACATTTTAAAAAATTTACAAATATAACAAAATTTGACAAATTCTATCAATGATATAAGTCTATCAGTGATAGACCATGTTACAAATATTGGTCTATCATTGATAGTTTTGCTATATTTACAATTTTTTAAAATATTGCTATATTCTTAATTATTATTGCTAAATTGGCCATACATTATAATTACCATTATCAATTTTCTAATTGGGTCACTCGTAGTCATGGTAGTAAATAAATGCATTTATGTAAATTCTTTAATTAATAAACATAATGCCTTTTATTTCTTCCAAGTCTGTCGTTGCAAGTAATGCCTCTATAATTCATCTATCTATTCAACAACTTCTCTTTGCAAATCCTTTTCTTTCCCTCCAAAAAATATTCATGTTAAAAAGGAAATAGTGTCCACATGAAATCAAACAATAGTTTTGGGTCCATACTTCAATAATATATCACACAAATACTAAATACTAATAATTGCGCATAGCATACTTATACCAAAATTAGTAATTTGATACTGAAATCATTAAAATAACACATTTAATTTTCAATTTAGTTCTTTAAATTTTGTTAGAAAAACATTAATGAAACTTTGAAATTGTTATTTAAAATTGTTATGATTGATTTGTTGTTAAGTTTACATAAAAAAATCTCGATGCATCTAATTTTACACGTGTATAGATATCTTTTAATGTTAGGAATAACAACATGGATAATTAACACAAAACACGAATAATTTATTAATAAGAACTCTTAACTAAGATCTCAAATCAATTTTTTTTTTTTGTGTGTAAAAGTCTAGAAACTTAGTTGATAAAATTCAATATTCTACATAGATCCAAAATATATTAATACAACCTGATGGATTTTCTAAAATTTATGACATTATAAACATAAAATATTCAACAAATACAATTATCATATATATTATCGATCAAGAGAGGTCGAATATTAGGAGTCTCCATAAGAATAGCTTTTAACATTTATTCGAGGAAACGGTGCGTTTTGGTTCAATCATCCCATCCAATTTTCTCAATTTAATTTTTTGTCCAAATCTCGGGGTCTCAGTTCAAACTTCAAAGTGAAAGCCTCCTTGTAGAATTATTGCAAAGTGCGATAAAGGAAAAAAAAAAAAAAAAAAAAAAAGAAGAAAGAAAGAGAGAAGAGCGAAGGGAAGTTCCATTAGAAACAACAAAAATTCCTCCTTGATTTCGAGGCTCTCAGGAAGCCTTTGGAGTGCAAAGGGGGAAGAGATCTACGGTGTTATTGTTCAGAAGAAATCAGTTCATCCTAAATGTTATTTTGAATCGTCATTCTTGGGTAAGTCTCCGAATCTCAATCTGTCAACAAATGGATTGTAATTCAATTTC
>JBBPDI010000025.1:6198961-6209977 GCA_037974545.1 Cucumis variabilis | reverse complement strand
TTTTGGTTTTCGTCATCGACCGACAATGGGGTTAGGTTGCGGCAGCACGATGAATAGAAGAGAGGAAGAAGATTGGAGATGGCGATCGACGCTCGGCGGCTATTGTTAGGGTAGGAAGAAGAAGAAAGCTTTTTAGGAGGGGACGGGGTCTGCTACGCGGGAGGAAGAAGAAGAAAATAATTGAATTTCCTTTTCTTTTTTTTTAAACTTAATAAAAATATTATAATAATAATTATTATTATATTAATAATTATTATTTTTTCTTATATATATCTTAAATTCTTATTCCACACTCTTTTCTAACAAATCCAAGATATAATAACACCCCTAAAACTTAAAATCCATAACAACGACAAATTGATATAATTAAAAGTAAGATAAAAATATTACCTTAAGATTTCAGGGTGTTACAAATTTTTTTCCTCATTTTTACTGTTTTTATTTTTTCAATTTTTTTTGTTTTCTAATAATAACTTCTCCTTTTTTTTATAGGTGTTAAAGCTAACATGAGCTTGAAGATGGAGCGATTGAACAAACTAGATGGAGCACACCATTGTTTTGACTAAAACTTCATGGAGCATACCATTATTTTAACTTGAACTTTATGGAGCACACCATTATTTTGACTTAAACTTGATCGAAGATGGAGAAGTGAGATTACACCAACATATGATTAGATCGATTGCAACACGTCGAAGATGGAGATGATGATCCTATTGGTTGCGGTTGCATCGAAGATGGAAATGAAGATCCTATCAATTATGACGCATCGAAGATGGAGATGGAGATGATGACAGTTGCAACACATCGAAGATGTAGATGATGACGACTGCAACACATAAAAAAGAAGATGATGACGATCAACTGCAACACATGGGAGAATATGAAGATGAAGATGATGGTAATTACAACACATGGAAGAAGATGAAGATGATGATTCTCTCGATTGCAACATATGGGAGAAGATGAAGATGATCTTCTTGGCTGCAACATATGAAAGATGAAGATAATAATCCTCTCGACTGCAACACATGGAGAAGATGAAGATGAAGATGAAGGTCAGCTTGGCTGCAATACATGGGAGAAGAAGATCCTCTCAACCACAACACATGAAAGAAAAGGCAAAACTCGTTATTTTGACTTTGCCCCATTAGCCTCCTTTCTTTTCTTTCATTCATTTTTTTGTTGTGATTCTTGTAAATGTAAGATTTTTGTTAAATGATAATGAATTTTTTTTTCTTATTCTGGTGTGACTTCTTTTGAATTTCATTTTATGCTACTTACATATTCTTTACAATGAGATCATAATGATGCGTCCGACTGAATTTGCCTACGTACCCTTTTTGTAATATAGGGATCAAGTCATAATTTAGTTCAATTTTTTTTTCCATTCACCTTTTAAGCTCTTGTGGACTAGGAACATCATGCAGTTTAGGCTCTTGCGATAAGGAGCTTTGCATATTTAACAACCCATATTTTCATCAAAAAATTGTTCACCTTCTTCATTTGTAGAATTGTTGATCGTTTGTCATCTTTAGACGATCAAAAGCAGAAGTTGAAGGTCGATCTTTCTACGATGCGGAGGTACTTAGTCTTTTGAAAGTTGAATTTCAGGTAGAAGTAGACGTTGGACATTGGTTTTATTCTTCTTTCGTGACCATACTCAATCTTTGAAAGACTGAAGATTAAGTAGATCAAAGAGAAAAGTCTTTTGCTTAATTTCATTTGAATTGTTGACTTTTTCAGAAGATACATAATTGTTGTCAACTTCTACTATGCTAACAGCATGACATGTAGTGACTTCTTATACTTCTTTTGGATGATCATCAATAAAGCTTTTTGGGAGAAATTCTGTTAAAGTTATAAACCGTTGAAGTTGGAGGAAGTTCTCATCTTTTCCTTTGATAAACTTAGGCTTTCACATCTTCTTGTTTCTTTTTCTTTTTTTTTATATGGGCACTACTATAAAAATGGTTTACTTAACATTAATACAGTTTCAAATAAACATATACTTGACGTTTTTAAAAGCGTCAAGTAATCGACTGTCAAATATAGTCACATTACTTGACACTAAAAAACCGTCAAATATACGTTTATTTGACAATGTATTAACATCAAGTAATCTATCGCACTTGACGTTTATTATGTGTCAAGTAAGATCGTATACATGATGCCTTTTACGTGTTAAGTAAAGTCGTATACTTGACGATTTTTGCATATCAAGTAAGATCGTATACTTAACACTATTTACACGTCAAGTAAGATAATATACTTGGCACTATTTATCTATCAAGTATACTACTTGTCAAGTAAGATAGTATACTTGACACTATTTACCCATCGAGTAAAATAGTATACTTGGCACTATTTACACGTCAAGTAAAATTTTATTGTTGACAGTAGTTATCCGTCAAGTAAAATAGTATAGTTGATTCAAGTAAGATAGTATATTTAACATGTATCTAACGTCATGTATACCATTTATTAATATATTAAATATATAAAAAATTTCATTTCCTGTATTATGTACATTCGTTTCAATAAAACATGTCCATCAACAAAATAAACTCTCTATCTTGTAGTTACACAACAAAAAAATGACAAATAATTTAATATAATAAGTAAACCAACAATAATTTCATTTCTCTCAACAATGTCATCAATAATTACACAATTTCAATCCAATCTAGTCAACTAAAATTTTCTATGTGTGGCCTATTCCAAAATAAACAACAATAATAATATCTTATATAACCAAAAACATGTGTGGTATACCAAAACTAAGGTCTATCCCCTTACATCTATTGTCTCATGTACATAAACATAATGGCTATGAACAAAACATTTACAAAAAAAAAAAAAAAAGTTATGGGCATTCCCATATGTTAGCCATTTACAAATTAACAAGATCATATCTAGGTGTGTCTATCATATGTACCGAGCTAAAAATTCAGTCTACTCCGCTCGTACTTCATCCAATTCAAGTTGTGAGTACGAACTTCTTCTCTATCAGATATAAAACATAAAAAGTCGAGTAAACACTTTGTTAAAAGTAAAAATTAGTCATATTATACTATTTTTTATGTTTCAAACAGATTGCATACAAGATTGAATGAGGAAAAAAAGTAAATTAAGCACCTAAGAAACACCTAGAATTTGCTAAGTAAATCTCACATACTTGAGATTATTACCAACTAGTATTCCTAAGTAGATATTTTTAAAAACAAGCCTATCCACAATCAATACTTGAATAAGTCAATATAATAAATGGCATAATGAGTTTTAGGTGTATAGATAGTATGCTTATCATACTAATTGCTAAATATGTGCTACAGGCTAGAAGAATCCTAGAACCCATGACTAAAACAAAACACACGCAACTGAAACTCACCTAAAAACCGCTCTAAAATCTATCGCCAAAAACAACACTCTCAATATCTCAATCTAGCTGTTTAAGATACAAAAAAGATAATGATGGAGAGTGATCTCTAGAGGATTAAAAACAATTTTTGACTAGTACAAATCATTTTATAAGAACTCAAAAGCAGATAATCATCCAAAATCAATCGATCCCACAAGAACAATATATCAACATTCATAACTAATTGAACAAACCTTAGCTTTATGAACCAATAACCTTTGCTCTCATCTTTCATGCCGATCATAGAAGTCAAAACTTTTGTTTCATAACAAAAGTAAAACGAATAGGACACCAAGTTCCCAAACAAAATTAAAAGGCCAAATGCCAAATGATATTTAGAGGAAGGAAAATGATAGCAAATAGCACAATTTAGGTAATAAACAAAAAAACAAAGGAAAAATCAAAAAACATTGCATTTAGAGTTTTGAACTACAGTAGAAACCCATATTACCTCTTTGAGAATAAGAACATATCATCTATCAAAAACTTAGGTCCATCTGTTTGGGATATCAATCGTTCTTTCAATATAAACATTACATCAACCAAAAATACTTTCCATTGGTAACTATTTGGTTTTTCGTTTTTGTTTTAAAACCATGAAAAAACAATTTTTTTAACTTCTTTTTGTTTTTTAATTTTGCTAAGAGTTCAACTTTTGTACTTTAGAAAGATGTAAATCGTTAGGTTAATTTTTAAAAATCTAAAAAAAAATAGCTACTAAACCGAAGCTTAAATTGAACTACTTGAAACCTTTATTTTGCACCTTACAAAATTTCATAAAGAGAGGAAATATTAATCTAACACATTTTAAAGACTAAAGATAAATATGTTATTTTATAAGTAAACAAAGAGGCTAAACCTAGAAAATAATTTAGAGAAATGGAAGAAGAAAATAAGTTTAGAGAAATGGAAGAAAAGGGTTTAAGACCCATTGCATTTGCTTGTAAACAAACAAATGATCAAACAGTGTTTGAATGAGAGTTAAAGCTGCTTGGATATATGGGTTTTAAGATCTCACATAAAAAAATACTACCTGAGTTGAAAGATATTAAAAATCTTGGTACAAGAATTATATTAACATGCATCAGAAGGTAAGATTTCTATGATCATAAACATGGTCGATGATGTTTATCAACGATGATCTTCTAAAAAAATAAAGTTATGTTTAGCAATGATGATCTTCTAAGAAAATAACAAATTTATAAAAATGAAGGACAACAAACATAAAAAAATGAAGACAACAAAGAATAATCATACATATTCACACATAGATTTTCTGCCATCACATACACACATTTGCACTGTGCTATCAAAATCCAAATTCAACTGTGCAAGGTCACCTCAATGATTGTCACTAAATCCAAACTGTGCTATCAAAATCAAAGCATACTGCATTTGCACTTTTTTTCAGAATTCCAACACCTTCCATATTTAGTAAAATTTAACACCAGTAACCAAAAAAGAGATTAAAAATATACAAGGGCAAGATGAAAACCAAAACAAGTCAAAAACAAGACAGCCCTTATACTCAATTACAGAGGAGGAGCATGAAAATCCAAATACTTACGTTTTATTGTCCACAATAATATAGGTAAATGGTACAATGCCCCCTTCAGAAACCTGAGAAAACATAGAAAATCACAAATGTGGTAACTGATAGGAATCACTAAAGACCCATTATGAAAAAAAAAAAAAAAAAAAAAAAAAAGCAAATATTCTTTAAGAGTAAATAGTAGAAAAAAGATGAAATATTTATGGCAACACATCAGAAATTTTTAGCACAATAAATATGAGTATGATTTTAAACTTCTGACAAAAAAATTGGTACGAAATATATATTTCACTGAAAAGAAGAAATAAACAATAATTAAATAATGTACAAGTGTAGGTGACCATTTTTATAATATCGGCAACTGTTAATTAAGATACAAACCAAATAGAGGTTTGAAAAGTGGTACAAAATATATATTTCACTGAAAAGATGAAATAAACAATAATTAAATAATTTACAAGTATAGGTGACCATTTTTATAATTTCGACAACTGTTAATTAAGATACAAACCAAATAGAGGTTTGAAAAGTGGAAAGTTCTCAATGTAATTCAAAATGTCAAACTTCAACATATCAATGTGGAACATCAAAGCTACATCACAATAATCCATGGTAAACAATGATGCAATTGAATGAAAAGTAAATTTCACTTCAACTAGTAAATACAATTAATGCATAATTTTACCTAAAGAAATTTAAATTTATGTCTTTTGATGTTTCCTTTCATCAGAGCCTCCAAGTCCATTACACTCTTTTCATATCAGACACTTGAAAGGCAGTTTGATAAACATCTGTAATTTAGTTCATTCCACTTCAAAAAATTGAAACAAACACAGGAAGTAGAACTTCGTTGAGATCATTATTTAAACAATGGTTTCTTCTTCTAGAAAAATATGTTCAATTCTTCAACCATTATAAGCATCAAATGCATTCGTGAATTTACAGTGACATCAAACTAATATGGTAAAAAAATTAACAATAATATTATAATAAACCTTATCCATCTTAATCATGAGACCCCACTTTCTACTACTATACAATTTCAATGAGAAATTATAAACTACAAACTATAAAATTGTCAGTTCTGAAGCTCCAACACGGAAAGAAAAGAACGAAGAAAGAGAAGGCAATATGTAGTTTACCTTGGAGAATGGCACCCCCAAAAATTAGTTCCCAAATAAAGAGAAGAATAGTATATATAGCACCAGTACTCATAGTAAGGGTGTAAATTGCGTATCTTCTAACATTGTCCTAAAATTCCCCAACCAAAGGGCCTTCCGAGCCAAAGCCCCTTCCCCGTTGCAACAAATCAAAAACAGGCATCATCCACCAAGACAGCTTGATTGTCTTGATTTCCCCCTTGAGGTTGCTTCGATTGTCTTGAAATCCGATGGGTGAGGGTGTTTCGGGGAAATCAAATGAAGAGGAAAAGAGAATGTGGGTCGGCGGTCCATGGAGATGGAAACTGATGGAGATGGAGATGGAAATGGAGGGAACGGCGTGGAGGGTTTTAGTGGAGAGAAAGTGGGAAATGAAATGAGGAGACAAATGGAACGGAGGAAATTTTTAATAAGTTTATATTTAAAAGTTTATTTTAATAAATTTATTTTGATGAGTTTATTTTCATAAATTAATTTTGATATGTTTATTTAATAAAAGGAGGAAAATAAAAATAAAAAGTATTTTTATATTTTTATACTTGATAAAAAAATATTAACTATACTTGACGTTGTTTTCACGTCAAGTAAATATTAGCTATATTTGACGCAAAAAAAAAAACGTCAAAGTAAAATGTTCACTATACTTGACGTTAAAAAACCGTCAAGTAACATCTGCACTATACTTGACGTAGAAAAAAACGTTAAGTAAAAGCTAACATACAATAATTCAAAAAAATTAGTAAAAATTTTGCTTTATTCAAACTATACTTGACGTTTTTTCGCATTAAGTAAATGTTCGTTATACTTGATACTAATAAAACGTCAAGTAAGATCTCCCTTATACTTGACAAAAAATAAACGTCAAGTAAAAGCTAACGTAAAATAGTTAAGAAAATTTCGTGAAAAATCTATTTTTTTTAAACTATACTTGATGTTTTTCCTTTAAAATGGTCAAGACTTGACATTTTTTAATAAACCGTCAAGTATGTAAAAGTAGTTTGTGTCAAGTAAAGTAGATTTTCTAGTAGTGGAGAGATACTTCCTTTGCATGCTTTTGATGGAATGACAACTCATTTTGAATGGAATTTGGTTGTCTCCCTTCTCGACGAGTCACGACTATCTATCCTTCGTCATCATCCTTAAAATACTCTTCTTTGTTTTGGGAGTCTATCGTCACTATCCTTTGTTGGAATTGGACAACTATAGGTTCGAAAGTCCCAAACTAAATTAAGCTTTTCCTTTGATCATAAAGTTGTGTTGATGGTGAAACACTTGAAGTCATCTCGACTGCAACATGACTCGTCTGAGCTACTTCATCAATATCCAACTCGATCTTATTTTCAACCAACTTTAGAATCAACCGTTGGAATTTATCTCCTACTCGTAGTTTGTAATCTGTTCTATTCAATAAAGTCGTTATTGATACTATAATCTTAAAGCCAATAAACTAAGGTCTCAAGGCTATTATTAAGTAAATTTGAACTTCATGTAGAGACATAAAAGTAAATCAAGTTCGAGCATATAGCCTAAATAGTCTGTAGTATACGAATATGGTTGGGAACACTATAGATGCAGCCCACTTTGTAGTTAGTACAAACAATATGATCCTGAATCGGTTGTGTAGAGACATGGAAATGAGGGCATCCTATGTAAAGGGTTTAGACTGCAACCATAGAAATAGTCACTTTTAAGTTATAACACAGTTAACTTTAATAAAATTGACTATTTCGTTTATAGATATACATTATAATTTAACCTTAATCCTAAGCTAACAATGAACTTCTGTTAACACAAAATTATCCTTAGATCTGCATAGACGAGGACAGCTCAATGGCACTGACCCAATAAGCCTACCATTTCAAAGGTAAGACCGGGTGGATAGCTAGGGATATAGGGTGCAAGACAAAATTCACTCCTACCCACTCTAGGGTTAGTAGATAGGTTGTTTCCTTAAGGACTGAATTCAGGTCTTGAACAAGGGGCCCCACCCTCTCATTGGCCCGAGAGAGATTTTGTTTGAAGGTTGAACCTTAAACCAATTGTTCAATTGTGGATCAGTGGGACTTAAAGAGAAAATATATAATCTCGAGGGTAAAATGGTACTTTGACCTAGTCGAGATTATGAACAACCTGTGAAGGATTAACTTATTTATCATGGTTATATCACATGGACACAAACTATATCTATAGTGAGGGGAGTGCAACTACGAGACTTTAGTGGAATGACTCGTTAGTTAATGAAAGTTGATTAGCTCGATCTAATTAAAGAGTTTAGACAGTTAATCTCGGATCGTTGGAGTCTATGATCAATAGGTCCATTAGGTTCCCCCACTACCTCATAAGAAATCAACTTATAACATTATGATGAAATAATTTGAATTGTTCGAATTAGGTATATAGAGAGAAATCGACGAATATATTTGATATAACCGTTGGTTATAACTTAAGATAGAGCTTTATGTTTAAATGTCATTTAAATATGAATATGGATTCATATTTGGAAACTCAGAATTGATGAAAAAGGTTAACGATGTAAAAAGATAAAAATGTTGACTTTTGACTTTTGACTTTGAAAATTCAAATTTTGACCGACTTTATATTCAAATATAATTTGAATTTTGGAAAAATGAATACAGATTGATATTCGAAAGGTCGAAATTAGTCAAGATGGATAAAATGGTAAAAATTCAAAATGTTGACTTTTGACTTTTTAAAGTTAAATTACCATATTACCCTAGGAAGCACATTGCATGTAATAACAAATGGCTTCATGCATGTGAGACACCTACTTAGTCATATGCCAAGCATGGAGAATGGAAGCTCACTACATGCAATTTTTGCATGTAATTTGCTAATAAAAGGAATGGATTGGAAATGAAAAGTTAGAGTTGTTTTTAGTTAAAAATTTATTTTGTAATTTGGAAATGCGAATTCAAACCAAAATTCCTTTTCTCTCCACAAGTTCTCCAAGCAAGTTCATCATCCTAAATTCATTTCTCTCACTATTTTCTACACTGTTCGAGTCCTACAACTCGGTTCTAAGTTTGGAGAATAGCGAGTCAACGCTAGAGGTAGTCTCGACTTTGAGGACGGAACGAGATTACGATAATAGAAAAGCATCAAAGGTGAGTTTTTCTATTAACCCTATTTTGTTTCATTTTAGGGTTGTAATGCATGTTAATCACTAAACTTTTTAGTTGTAATTAGAGTAAAATTCAATCTTTATTCTGTTGTACATATCTACCATTTCCATCATCAACTCCTTCAACACGAAACACTTTTCAACAGGGTGACTAATGACTCGATGATATTTACAGTATTTAGGATCATCTACTTTTTTTGGTTGCTCCAGTTGTTTGCATTCTAGCAGTTGAATAAGCTGCTTCTTTAGCAACTGCTCTAACATGTTTGCAACAGCAAAGTCAGAAAATAGATAAACTTTATCCTGTCTTTCTCTAAGAGTTGGGCGTCGCTTTTCGTTGCAATCATGCTTTCCTTCAAATTTTGTTTCTTTTCTTTTAGAGAAAGATTTCAAAGGAGTTGCATGAACAACCATAGACTCATTATGACACTATTCACGATCTTTTTAGTGTCATCGATTTCATTCTTGTAACTCCTTATTTTTTGAACAAAAAAAAATCTTTTGCTCCTTTGTTGGTGATACTCAGTTCCATATCAAGGGCACAATTGAGTAGCCAACTCTTTAAACTTGTGGAGTTTTATTCCTCGCAAAATATAGAGGAGTTCTTAATGCATGCCTTGGGTGCACATCTCCACTACAGACAGTTATGTGAGCTTATCTTTGCAATCCAAACTTAGAGCTCTCCATCGGTTTATGTAGTTGATGATTGGCTTCCCCCTTTCGTTGTTTTGTGTTTGTCAACTACATCATACTGACGATAGGGTGCCATAGAAGCGATTGAGAAAGTCTCCCTCAAGCTGCTCAGAGCTATTGATGGATCTAGGCTCAAGGTCAATGTACCAGTCGAAGGCGTTTCCTTCGAGAGTTCGAACGAATTGTTTCACCAACAAATCTTCTCGCGTACCAGCAGTTTCACATGTTTCAATGAAATGAGCAACGTGTTATTTTAGGTTGCCTTTTCCACCAAACTGATGGAACTTAGATGGCTGGTATCCATTTGACATTCTGAGATTGTCGATCCTCTTCATATACCACTTGGAATACAAAGAGAAAGTTTGAGCAGGTGATGTATGTTCAATTCTTGGACAAAGATACTCAAGACTAAGTTTTTTCTGGAAATTTTATTATATCCTTTCAAATGAACCAAATAGGGATTTTTATACTAAACCCAATAGTAACTAAAATAACAGAAAATTTAAAAACATTACAGCTTCTAAAATAATAGGGAAAACACAAAACCAGCAGTTGGTTACTAATCAGCACGTGGGACAATTATAAAACTAACACAGTACATCCAATTCCTCCCCTACAAGAAGAGCCAACTCGTCCTCGAGTTCTAGTTTGAAAGATGCAGCTGGTCTGGAGGGAAATACTCAAATATATCAGCTACATTGAAGCTAGGATTGATGTGTATGAGATCGGAGAGATCAATCTTGTAAGCATTATCCCCAAATTTCTTGATTATAGGATACAGTCCTATCTTTCTAGGCTGTAATTTGCTGTATTTTTCAGTCGGTAGCCTTGCCTTTCGGAGGTGTATCATTACTAGATCTCCCTCCTTGAATTCTTTAAATCTTCGATGTTTGTCGGCTTGGCTTTTATATGCTTTATTCATCTTTTCAATTTGGGCGGTTACGTGTTTATGGAGCTTTGTTATTCTTTCTGCCATATTTTCAACTTCGGAGCTAAGATCAACATTAGAAGGTATATTAGTAAGATCAACAGTTAGTCTAGGTAACTT
>JBBPDI010000025.1:6119604-6197459 GCA_037974545.1 Cucumis variabilis | reverse complement strand
CATGATCTATAGGTCCATTAGGTTCTCTTGCTAGCTCACAAGGAATCAACTTAGAACATTATGATGGAATAATTCGATAAATATGCTAATATAGTCATCAATTATAACTTAAAATAGGGTTTCATGTTTAAATGTGATTTAAACAGGGTTTCATGTTTAAAGGTCAAAGATTTAAAAAGTCAAAATATTGACTTTTGACTTTGAAAAATCAAACCTTGACCGACTTTATATTCAAATAGGATTTGAATTTTGGAAAAATAAATGTGGATTCATACTCGAAAGGTAGAAATTAGTCAAGACGGATAAAATAGTAAAAAGTCAAAATGTTGACTTTTGACTCTTTAAATGTCAAATGACCATTTTACCCTTGGAAGAACATTGCATGTAATTAACAAATGACTTCATGCATGTGAGACACCTACTTGGTGATATGCCAAGTGTGGAGAGTGGAAGCTCACTACATGCAAGTTTTGCATGTAGTTTGCATATAAAAGGAATGGATTGGAAATGAAAAGTGGTTGTTGGTTTTTGGTTAAAAAATTGATATTGTAATTTGGAATTGCAAAATCAAACCAAATTTCCTTTTCATTTCCACAAGTTCTCTCCACAAGTTCTTCCTCCTAAATCCATATCTCTCTCTATTTTTCCCACCGTTCAAGTCCTACAACTCGGTTTTAAGTCCAGAGAATAGCGGGTCAACACTAGTGGTAGTCTCGATTTTGATTTTGTGAAGAGATCGTGAGAAGATTGCAATAATAGAAAAGCATCAAAGGTTAGTTTTTCTATTAACCCTATTTTGTTTCATTTAAGGATTGTAATGCATGTTAATCACTAAAGTGTTTAGTTGTAATGAGGGTAAAATCCAATCCTAATTCCACTGCGCATGTCTACCGTTTCCATCATGTGGTATCAGAGCATGCTTAATTTTACTAAATTACATGTGGTGGGTTTTGTCAATTTATTAGATAAATTCTGTGTTGAACTAAAATGGATATATTATGGTTTTGGCAAAATAAATTAAGCTTGTTGTTTGTAATAGTTATTTTAATTAGCCCTTTTGTGGCTTAATTTACTATATTGCAAAGGGTTTGTAATTTTTATGGAGTCATTAGAGTTGAAATTAGGATGTAATTTTATAAACTTAGAGAGAAAAGTTGAAAAATGAAGAAAAAATGAAGGACAGACCCGAGAAGGCACCTGCAGACCCGAAACCTAAGCCGTGACCTGATTGGCTGACCCACGCGTAACCCTTCCCTCGCGTGCGCTTGGCACGACCTCGTACGGCCACGCTTTCGACCGCTCCAACTAGCTTCCGTCCGCATCCAACCTGGCCCTCCCGTGTCTGACCCAACCTACCTCACGCATCCATTCGGCCCACTTCGTGCGTGGCCCACGCGTATGGCCTTTTCACGCATGCACCCGCCCCATACCGATCCAATTTGACCCAGTTCGTCTGACCTGAGTGCCTGGTGTGTTTTTGGGTCGGTTCAATGATTTTTGGGTCTGTTCAATGGATTTTTGAAGATTTTCAAACCAGTTCGAGTTGTTCGGGAGCTCTAATGTACTTCACCAAATTATTATTGTAATAATTTAGTTCATAGATTAATTTAGGAGCCAAAACCAATCCATTTTAGGGTGTTTAATTAATTATGCATGTGATGTATATTTTAATTAAAATTGTGTGTGCATAAAGTATGCCATATAGATTTAAAATCCCACCATAGGTTAACATATTCATGCATTGAAAGTATGTTATAAGTGTTATAATAAATAGTATGCCTGTTGATTAATTAATATAGAAATTAATTAATTGTTTAATTAATTATATTAATTTTAATTAAATGTGATTTAATGAAATTAATTAATTAATTATTTATTTACTTAATTAAATATGATTTAATTAAAGTTAAATAAATTAAAATTCGTATTAATTAATTTCTTTATATAATTCTTATATATTGTTTGTTTGTTATCGTTTTATAGTTCTTTTATAATAGTTATACAATGAATTAAACCTTTAAAATCTATAACAAAGATAACTTGCATGGTTACCTAGGTTAAAAATATCTCCCTTCTTTGTAAAATTAGGTCGATATCTTATAAAATTGGTTATAAGAGGCTTACCTGATTAGATCTTGTCAACAAGTTAGATAATATGACTAAGGTTTAAAGGTTCTTAAGTTGATGGTTTACGGAACACCTTCTAGCTGGAGATCGTAATCAGTTCTTGAGCCTAGTTAACCTAGTTGTATGAGCATGTGTGAGAGATGTGAGGTAATAAAACTAGTTTATAACCTATACATCGTAGGTTAAAATCTGATATAATGGTTATGCTCCGGTATTTCACCTAGACTTAGGATTTGTTTTAAGTTAGCCTGAATAAAATTCTAAAGTAGTTAAATACCCTTAAAACCATTATAGAACACTTTAGGTAGAGAGAAGTAGTGTACTTTTAACCTCTACCGTCCTTAAGAGTTCATACAGTGAGGTCCATGCAGGGCTTTGCACTGTGCATAGGAGCGGACTCCCTTCGAAGAGTGTTTTCATGGATCAATATCAAGGTGAATAGGGGAAGTAATTCATAGTAAGTGGGTAAGGGATATGTGACAACACATCCTACGGTCTCTTCCATTGGGTCACACTGTGAGATTCCTATAATGCGCCTGCTTGTCTGCCCTAGAGCAACGTTCTCTCCGAAAGACTGTGTTATAGGATTCGAAATACCGTGAACTCTTAATGTGGATAGGGTCTCCTTGATTATTTTTCATGTTGACTTTCTCCTTCGGGATCATACTGATTCTAATCTCTGAGATTAAAAAATGGAGGGTTACACTTACAAAATTACTAAGTTGTTAGTATATTTTCGATCGAAATAGCAATAACTAAATGCTATAGGAATATGAGATATTCAGGAGTTAGAATCTTGTCAAGATTGTCTTGGTTCAAAGGAGAAATAATCAACTACCCTTCGATGGGGGTTATTTTTAACTTTTGGAATATCGTTGCAAAACTATAATGATGGGTACATTATTAGTATTTGCTAAATGATTTACTTCTTTAGTGATTATGGTTTCTAAAATGAATATGTTTATTTTTCAGCATGAATAGCTCCATAGTTCAACTTTTAGCTTTCGAAAACTTAATGGCGATAATTATGTAGCATGGAAATCAAATCTTAGTACAATACTAGTGGTTGACGATTTAAGATTTGTCTTAACTGAAGAATGTTCTCAAATTCCTGCCTCTAATGCTAACTGAACTGGTCTCAAAGCATATGATCGATGGGCAAAAGCAAATGAAAAGGCTCGTTTATATATTCTTACCAGCATGTCTGATGTTTTGACAAAGAAACATGAATCCTTAGCTACGACTAAAGAGATCATGGATTCATTAAAGGAAATGTTTGGGCAACCAGAATGGTCTTTAAGACACGAGGCAGTCAAATACATTTACACTAAGTGTATGAAGGAAGGGACCTCTGTTAGATAACATGTTCTGGACATGATGATACACTTTAACATCGCCGAAGTAAATGGTGATCCCATCGAAGAGGTTAATCAAGTTAGTTTTATCTTAGAGTCTCTTTCGAAGAGCTTCATTCCATTTCAGATGAATGCGTCTTTAAAAAAGATAGAACATAACCTGACAACCCTTCTGAATGAGCTTCAAAGGTTCCAAACTTACTTTGGATAAGGGTTTACAAGTGGAAGCAAATATTGCTACCATAAAAATGAGCTTTTCAAAAGGATAGTCCTTTAAAAGCACAAGTGGACCTTCTAAGCCTAAAGCTCAAATGAAGAAGAAGGGAAAGGGGACGACTCTCAAGACGAACAAGGGAAAGAGAGCTGCAGAAAAAGGTAAATTTTACCATTGTGGCCAGAATGGGCACTGGTTAAGAAATTGTCCAAAGTACCTTGCTGAGAAGAAAGCTAAGAAAGAAGCACAAGGTAAATATGATTTACTAGCTGTTCAAACGTGCTTAGTGGAATATGATACTTTAACCTGAATACAAGATTCAAAAGTTACTAATCATATTTATTTCTCATTTCAGGAAACTAGTTCTTGTAAAGCTTACAGAAGACGAGATCATCCTTAAAGTTTGGAACTGAAGAGGTTGTCTCAACTGAAACCGTGGGAGATCTGAAGTTGTTTTAATAGATATATCATAATTAAAGATGTTTTTGTATGCTTCTAGCTCAAAAGCTTGAGAAATTTAATCTCTATTTCTTGTATTTCAGAACAAATGTATTGAATATATTTTGAAATTATGAAGTGTTCATCTTTCTAGATAATATATTTAGTTTTGTTCTAATTATAAACAACTCATATAAGTTAAGACTAACTAAAGCAAAAACTTTTCTTTAATACTTAATTGCTTAGTATAAAAGACATTTGGTTTCTGCTAATGCCTATTTATGGCACTTAAGACTTGGTTACATAAATCTCAATAGAAATTGGGAGATTAGTTAAGAGTGGGCTTCTAAATCAGTTAGAAGATAACTCTCTCAATGTGAATCTTGTCTTAAAAGTCTAAGAGCAAAAGTACCTTTAGAGCTCGTACGTTTGGACCTATGTGGACCAATGAATGTCAAAGCTCGGGGAGAACATGAATATTTCATCAGTTTATTTGATGATTATTCAAGATTTGGTCAAGTTTACCTAATACATCACAAGTCTGATTCTCTTGAAAAGTGAAGAGAATATAAGACTGAATTGAGAATCAATTAGGTAAAATTATAAGGACACTTCAATTAGATCGAGATGGAGAGTATGTGAACTTAAGATTCTGAGACTATTTGATAAAGCACAGAAGATAGTCATAACTCTCTGCATCTAGTACGTTTAAGCAGAACGGTGTATCAAAAAAAAGAAACTGAGCCTTGTTAGACATGGTTTGCCCTATGATGAGCTTCTCTCTATGATCCTCAAGGAACAAGGAATTTGTATTGACAAATCTCACATTCTTGAGGAAAACCTCATTAGTAATCATCAAATCACATAGTAAATTAGTATTGAATAGGATTTCCAAAGAGGTTAACAGATATACCTAGTTCATCAATTAAAGTAGTTGATAAAACTTGAAAATCTGGTCAATCACATCCTTCTCAAGAGTTGAGAGAGCCTCAATGTAGTGGGAGGGTTGTTTATCAGCCTGAACATTACCTCATTTTATCAAAAAACTAAATCATCATACTTGATGATGATTTAGAGGATCCATTGATTTACAAAAAGGAAGCAATGAATGATATAGATTATTTATCTGACGTCAAGAAAGGGCTAACTGTACAATTTCAAATAAGAGATTTGGAAATGCACAATGTGTTCTCAAAATCCAAATTGTTTGGATCTACAATAACATAACATTAGCCATGTCCCAAGTATCTTATAAAGACAAAATGTTGTTTAGATATAAGATTCAGAATTCTAAAAAGTGTCTGTTGCCGTACAAATATGGAATTCATTTATCAAAGGAACAATGTCCTAAGACATCTCAAGGAGTTGAGGATACGATAAATATTCCCTATACTTCCCTTGTTGGGAGTTTGTTGTACGCAATGTTATGTACTATACTTAACATTTGCTACTCAATAGGGATGGTCAGTAGGTATTAGTCCAATTCTGAACGTGATCACTGGACAACGCTGTTAAGAATATTCTAAAATAGTTTAAAAAATAAAAGACTAAGGATCTGATCCTTACTAGATACATTAATTATGATTTGTAAAAGATACTAGAAAGTCTACACTAGAATCAATATTCACTCTAAGTGAAAGAGCAATAGTGTGAAGAAGCGTAAAGTAAAATTATACTACCTTATCTGGGTGATTGTGCATCGTAGTGACATTGTATTAACCCAGATACTTGTTGAGAAAATTATGGTTTTTTTTTTAATACAAAATCCTTTACGACTAAAGTATATGAAGGTCACCTAAAAGAGTTTTAGGTCTATGAACTTTGTAAACTAGGACAAGTGGGAGACTTATTGGGCATGTGCCCTAGTTTAAGTTACTCATATGTATATTGGTCTCTCGTGATTAAATTCAACATTATTTAATCTCACTAGGAGTTTTAGTCCAAATTGGAGTTTGTTGGAATTTATGTCCTAAAACTCGTAGTTTGTATTCAAAATTCTGTTAAATAAAATCGTCTTATTGATACTATAATCTAAAAGCCAATAACTAATGTTTCGAGGCTATTATGTAGACTTAAACTTTATGTATAAACATAAAAGTGGATCAAGTTTGAATCATAGCCTAAATGGTCTATAGTATATGGATAAGGTTGGGCGCCTTATTCAGGAGATATTATTGATGCAGTCTACTTTGTAGTTAGTACAAACGATGTGATCCTAAATCATTGATGTAGAGACATGGAAGTGGAGGCATCCTATGTAAAGAGTTTACATATGACTAGAACCATGAAATAGTCAATTTTAAGTTATAAAACCATTAACTTTATAAAACCGACTATTTCGTTTATAGATATCCAATGTAACTTAATCTTAATTCTGAGCTAACTATGAACTTCTGTTCACATGAAATTATCCTTAGATCTGCATAGGTGAGGACAGCTGAATGACGCTAGCCTAATAAGCCTCTCATTTCAAGGGTAAGACCGAATGGATAGCTAAGGACATAGGGTGCAAGACGAAATTCACTCCTACCCACTCTAGGTTAATAGATAGGTTGTTCCCTTAAGGACTGAATCCAGATCTTGAACAAGGGGCCCTAACCTCTCATTGGCTCAAGAGGAATTCAGTTTAAAGGTTGGACCTTAAACCAATTGTTCAATAGTAGATTAGTGGGACGTAAGGAGAAAAGATATAATCTCGAGGATAAAACGTTACTTTGACTCAGTCGAGATTAGGGATAGTAGATATGTTATTCCCTTAAGGACTAAATCCAAGTCTTGAACAAAGGGTCTCACCCTCTCATTGACCCGAGAGAGATTCGATTTAGAGGTTGGACCTTAAACCAATTGTTTGATACTGGATCAGTTGGACTTAAGAAACAAGATGTAGTCTCGAGAGTAAAAGGATATTTTGACCCAACCGAGGTTACGAACAAGCTGTGAAGGATTAACTTACTTATCATGGTCATATCACATGGACACAAATATATCTATAGTGAGAGGAGTGCAACTATAAGACTTTAGTGGAATGACCCGTTAGTTAATGAAGGTTGATTAACTCGGTCTAAAAGAGTTTAGTTAGTTAATCTTAGATCATTGGAGTCCATGATCTATAGGTCCATTAGGTTCTCTTGCTAGCTCACAAGGAATCAACTTAGAACATTATGATGGAATAATTCGAATTGTTCGAATTAGGTAAAGAGAGAGAACTGACAGATATATTTGATATAGTCGTTGGTTATAAGTTTAAGAAAGAGATTTATGTTTAAATGTGACTTACATATTAAAAATATGAATACAAATTATTGACTTTTGACTTTGAGATGTCAAACATTGACCGACTTTATATTCAAATATGATTTAAATTTAAAAATAAATTCAGATTCATGCTCAGAAGGTTGAAATTAGTCAAGACGGACAAAATGGTAAAATGTCAAAATGTTCACTTTAGATTTAAAAAAGTCAAACTTTGAATTTGATTTAAATATTAAATTACCATATTGCCCTTAGACTAATTTATAATAACACTTTTGTGAGATTTGGCAAGCTTATCACTTACATGTGATATGCAAATGGCTTCATGCGTGAGACACCTACTCTGCTAATAGTTATTGGAATGCCTAGTGAGAATGTGAGATAGGGAAGCTCTTACATGTAGTTTGCTTGTAAAGAGGTTTTTTGCAAATGTGAAAGGTCTCTTATTTTTTAATGGTGAGATTTTATTTTTGTAACGAAGATTTACAAAATAAAAAACAAACGACCCACTTTGCTCTCCAAAATAATATATCAAAAAGTTTGGATCCTTCAGAAGAAAAACTCTCTCCCTTTTTTTTTTTCTCCACCATTTTTTAGTCCCACAATATGGTTCTAAGCCTGGAAGAGAACACAAGAGCAGAAAAGCTTCATAGGTAAGTTTTTCTATTAACCCCATCTTTGTTTATATTAGGGTTATTATGCAAGTTGATTACTAAATTTGTTTAGTTGAAATTAGAGTAACGTTTGTTCCTTTTTCGCTATGCATGTCTACTGTTTCCATCACTAAAGGCCTTTCTCGCGTGGTCCTTGGCCGTCCAAAGACAAGCCTTAAATGCATAAGCATTACTTTAAAGAGGTTAGTGTTAGAATTTATGTCCTAAAATTCGTAGTTTGTATTCAAAATTCTGTTAAATAAAATCGCCTTATTGATACTATAATCTAAAAGCCAATAAATAAATGTTTCGAGGCTATTATGTAGACTTGAACTTTATGTACAAACATAAAAATGGATCAAGTTTGAGTCATAGCTTAAATGGTCTATAGTATATGGATAAGGTTGGGCGCCTTATTCGGGAGATACTATTGATGCGGCCTACTTTGTAGTTAGTACAAACGATGTGATCCTAAATCGTTCATATAGAGACATGGAAGTAGGGGTATCCTATGTAAAGAGTTTACATAAGACTAAAACCATAGAAGTAGTCGTTTTTAGGTTATAACACCATTGACTTTAAAATCGACTATTTCGTTTATAGATATCCAATGTAACTTAATCTTAATCCTGAGCTAACTATAAACTTCTGTTCACACGAGATTATCCTTAGATCTGCATAGGTGAGGGCAGTTCAATGGTGCTGGCCCAATAAACCTCCCATTTCAGGAGTAACACCTGGTGGATAGCTAGGGACATAGGGCGCAAGACGGAATTCACTCCTACCCACTCTAGGGTTAGTAGATAGGTTGTTCCCTTAAGGACTGAATCCAGGTCTTGAACAAGGGGCTTCACCCTCTCATTGGCTCGAGAGGGATTCGATTTAAAGGTTGGACCTTAAACCAATTGTTCAATAGTGGATTAGTGGGACTTAAGGAGAAAAGATATAATCTCGAGGGTAAAATGGTACTTTGACCTATTCAAGATTATGAACAACCTGTGAAGAATTAACTTACTTATTATGGTTATATCACATGGACACAAATATTACTATATTGAGAAAAGTGCAACTAAGGAACTTTAGAGGAATGAACCGTTAGTTAATGAAGGTTGATTAACTCGATCTAAAAAAGTTTAGCCAGTTAATCTTGGATCGTTGGAGCCCATGATCTACAGGTCCATTAGGTTCCCCTGCTAGCTCACAAGGAATCAACTTAGAACATTATGATGGAATAATTTGAATTGTTCGAATTAGGTAAAGAGAGAGAAACCGACAAATATATTTGATATAGTTATTGGTTATAACTTAAGATAGAGATTCATGTTTAAATGTGATTTAAATATGAATATGGATTCATATACGAAAGCTCAGAATTGATGAAAAAGGTCAAAGATGTAAAAAATCAAAATGTTGACTTCTGACTTTGAAAAATCAAACTTTGATCGACTTTATATTCAAATGTAATTTGAATTTTGGAAAAATGAATGTGGATTCATACTCGGGAGGTTAAAATTAGTCAAGACGGATAAAATGGTAAAAAGTCAAAATGTTGACTTTTGACTTTTTAAATGTCAAATGACCATTTTACCCTTGGAAGAACATTGCATGTAATTAACGAATGGCTTCATGCATGTGAGACACCTACTTGGTGATATGCAAAGTGTGGAGAGTGAAAGCTCACTACATGCAAATTTTTCATGTAGTTTGCTTATAAAAATAATGGATTGGAAATGAAAATTAGTGTTGGTTTTAGTTGAAAATTGATTTTGTAATTTGGAATTGCAAAATCAAACCAAATTTCCTTTTCTCTTCAAAATTTCTCTACACAAGTTCTTCCTCCTAAATCCATCTCTCTCCCTATTTTCTCTATCGTTTGAGTCCCACAACTTGGTTTTAAGTTTGGAGAATAGCAGGTCAACACTAGTGGTAGTCCCGGTTTTGATTTCGAGAGGAGATCGTGAAGAGCATGTGAGAAGATTACAATAATGGAAAAGCATCAAAGGTGAGTTTTTCTATTAACCCTATTTTGTTTCTTTTAAAGATTGTAATGCATGTTAATCACTAAAGTGTTTAGTTGTAATTTAGAGTAAAATTCGATCCTAATTTCACTGTGCATGTCTACCATTTCCATCAATTAGTTCCCTTACTTGACCGTGTACTCCACATCCAATGCCTATCCTTAGAGGTTTTCAAGTCTCTCTTTGCCACCCAATGCACCCTTTTGGAGGTTACCTTACCTTTTTTTGCCGCCCATACAACCTCTAAACACCTTATGACCTAATTTTTACACTTAGCCAAAATTCTCAACTTTTATCTTTTTTTCATACCTTAACTAAAAATTCTAAATATTTTTACCTTCTTTTTCCATAAATTTCATTTTCTCTTGTCCTTGACTAATATTAATAAATCCAAAGGTTAAAGAAATCTTGGGTTTCACAACAAGCATTATTCTAAATTTGGGGGTTTGATAACGAGTATAAACATCTATTATTATAGCTTCTTTTATTAGAATAATGAGGCCAAAAAACATAAGAAGATGACCAATACGAGTAACTTATATTGTAAATTCATAAATATTTAGAAGTACATCCTATATAAACATCATACCTGTTTTGCGCAATTTTCATGTCTCAATGCAGAATGATTAGAAAGGAAGAAACTAGAGAGTCGCAGGAGACATCTTGCACAAAGGCTACACGATGGGAAGCCATTGGCGACTAACACTTCTAGGCGAAGAACCATATCATCCGGTAAGAAAGATTCACTAGACAACAAGGATAGTAGTTCAAGTTGATGTAACATGACAAGGCTACAATCGGTGTTGACATGCTCAGAAGAATAGAAATATTTCCTCTAAAAGTGCCTATAAAAAGTCTCCTTCTTTAAGAAAGAGAGGAAGTCTGAATGGACCAAAAAGACGTTTGAATGAGCAAGGGGGCCTGTATGGGCCATGGTCTAGAGATAGAAGGGTGGAAAGGAATAGCCTCTCCGACAGCTGTAAAGAGTTTCTTCTTCTTCTCTGGTCATATTGTGAGTGAGAGCTTAGAGTCTGAACGAAGAGAAGTTCATCTCCCTATTCCCCCTAACTTCTATTCTTTCTTCATTTTTGTTTTCTCTGTGTGATATTTATACTGTTCATATTGTACCATGGACGAAAGCCTACATTCTTTATATGTATATTACATGTTTATACCTTTCTAATCCATCATGTCTCTACTTTTCATTAGTCAATGTGCTCTGATAGTTTAGGTCATTGATAAGTTTTTGAGAGGAAGTTTCACTTATCAATCTTATTGCATTAGTTGAGTTATTCTCATTGCTTGGCCAGCATAAGTTGTCAATTATTCGAGAGGGTAAGTAGTAAGGACATGAATAATGTTGTTGGAATTTATGTCCTAAAACTCATAGATTATAAATATAATTCATTGACCGTTATTAATAAAGTGTTATTTTTAAATTTTCAATAAATGCTATTAATTATATTATTAGTTTTGTCTTAATAATCCAAATCTAATAAACTAACATCCTAAGTTGTTTGATAAGTCTTGAACAGTATGTAGAGACATACAGAGATTAATGTTCGAGATCAGCTTAAAGGATCTATAGTATAG
The DNA here is from genome assembly GCA_037974545.1 of Cucumis variabilis. Taxonomy (NCBI): domain Eukaryota; kingdom Viridiplantae; phylum Streptophyta; class Magnoliopsida; order Cucurbitales; family Cucurbitaceae; genus Cucumis; species Cucumis variabilis. The sequence continues at coordinate 6,185,809 of JBBPDI010000025.1, read as the reverse complement.
GGATAAGGCTGGATACCTTCTCTTGGTAACACTATGGATACGACTCACTTTGTATTTAATACAAACAAAATGATCCAACACGCTCGTGTAGGTGATATGCGAGTGAGGGTATCCTATGCAATGAGTTTGCATAAGACTGAACCATGGAACAGTAACCACTAGATGTAACTCCATGAACTAGTTAGTTTTTTATTTCATTAGGATGACCTAGGTAACTGAGTCTTAATCTTGAGTGTATTATGAACTCCTTTTCAAGAGGGATTGTTCTTTCATTTGTACGGGTGAGAGTTAGATCGCCGATTCAATAAGCTTATCATTTTGGAGACAATACTGAGTGGGAAGCTGGAACATAATTACACAAGATGGAATTCACTCCTTTCCTTCTTTAGGGTAAGTAAATGGTTGTTCCCTTAAATGGTATCTTAGGGACTTGAACAAATAGCTCTACCCTCTCAATGGCATGAGAGTGGTTTTCGTTTATTGGTAGGACCATAAATAGGTTGTTCATTACAGGAGCACTGGTGTTTAAGGATTAGAGGTAACCTAGGGGTAAAACTGTAATTTAACCCAACTGTTGTTACGAACACTTGTGAAGGACTAATTTATTATTATTGGTATATATCCATGAACACAGAAGTATATTTATAGTGAGACGAGTTCAACTGTAAGTCTTTAGTGGAGTGTACACACAGTTAACGAATATTGATTAATATGGATAATGAGTTTAACCAATTAATCTCATATCGTTGTAGATTTATCTGTAGTTCCATTAGGTCCTCTTCCTAGCTCGTAAAGCGTAATGACATTTATTTATAATGGTTGCCATTTGAGATGTTCAAAATTACTTCGGGAATTAGTTTAATGTATAGTGATACATTAGAATATAAAGTTTATCAAACCTTAATATATAAATTTAATTTTGGATATAATTTAAAATTAATTTATGAGAGATAAAATATTTGAATGAGTTTAAATATTAATATAATGTAAATTGGTTTCATATTAAAATTATTGGTTATGAGAGAAACTTATATTTGAATATGATTCAAATTTAATTTAAGTTAAATATAAGATATTTAATTTAGCTAAATAATTGGAGAATTAATTAATTATTTTGTTTTGTTTTATTTAATTAAATTTGATTTAATTAAATCAATATAAAATTATAAGATATTGGAGAGATATTCATTAAATAAGATTTAAATGAAATATGATTTAATTAATTGTTAACTAATTGATTAATGGTTAATTAATTAGTAGATTTGAAATTTTTATTAATTTAAAATTTATTAAACTAATAGAATCTCATGATTCTCTCCTACTCCCTTTGCAACTCGATGAAGGAAAGAGAGTTATAAATACGCAGAAGAAAATAGTTTTTCAAAAACTATAATTTTGCTTTTATGTAAAAGAGTTTCTCTAAAAAATCTCTAAACTTTTTTTTTATCTCAATTGGTTCCCACAAATCAATTTTATTCTAGAGGATATGAAGATCTCTGACGATTAGTGTCCCAATTTGGAGATTTATTTTGTAGATTTAGAGACGTCAAACAAGTAAGTTTTTTTTTCTCTAATCTATAATTAGAAGGCATGCTTAGCCTTTAAGTTTTAATAAGAAAATTTGTTTCTATATTATTTTGTCAATGTACTGGTATTTTCAAATTCCCAAATTAAATTGAGGAATGGTTCTGTAAAATCTTCCGCTGCCATGGGCTTTTATCCCTTCAATTGGTATTTGAGTCATCTCAAATTTTAATTGAGAATTTTAAAATTTGTATTGGTTATGTGAGATTTTTTTTCCATTATGAATGTGGTTTGCAAAAAAGATGTTTTCGATTTTAGCACCTTAGATTACAGTTTTTCATTAATTTGATTTATGTAAGGGTCTGCTATTTGGTATTTTAATTCTGTAATTGAGTTTGTAAGTCCGTGTTCTTCGATGACAAGAGTTGTTGTGAAGATGCTCTTGATTTAAAAAAAAAAGAAAATCGAAACAGATATATATTGTTTACACGTGGTGAAACTACCAGGAATGGATTTCTTGTGTAATGGTTATTCATCTATCTTTGATGCACCAAGTTATGGGTTTTGAGTTTCAAATCATGCAGTTTTTAGTTTTTTTCATTTTTTATATTATTTTTTTATTAATTAAATTAATATAATATGATTATATTGATTTGACTATTTTTTTCAGGAGTATCAAATTCAGTCTATTTTGTTATTTGATCTATTATTACATGTGATATTTGATTAAATTAATTATATGCATAATATATGTCATATATTTTTAAATCCCACCTTAGGATTATAATTATCATGCATCATTCTTAAATATAAGTGCTATATTTTAGTTCCATGATTTTCTAAGTATGTTCATGCCTTTTTATATATTATAAATGTTATAATGTATGGTATTAATGTATGATTTTGAATTTCATTAGTTATTTAAAGTATGTTGATGTTTTAAATATATGAAATTGGATAAGCATGATGCATGACATTACTTAGTTAAATATAATTTGGTATATTTAAATAAATGTCTCGTGTATGCTTGGTTGATTTTCATGATTTTTTTATATAATTGTTATATTAATAAAGATGAAAATAAACTTGCATTGAGCACAATACATCCATAGTTTAATATAATTGTTATATTAATGTAACGTTTTGCATGTTGCATGGTTTATTATTTAATTAATTTTTTTATTAATTAAACCATATTATAGGACTAATTAATTGAATTTATAATTGTTATAAAATTTGGAAATTAGAAATTGTCAACCTATAATAAAGAGTTGCATGCAAACATAGGATTTTGGGATTAATTTGATATAATTTTAAATTGTTTAAAATTAAATAAACCTAAGATCACATAATTCTAATAGGATTAGAATTATGTCTTATTTTAGTTTAATGAAACTAAGTAGGACAAAGATTTAAGGTTATAAGGGAACTCCACTGGTAAAATTATGTCTAAGGCTGAGGGTACTTAAGTTGACAATTTATGGAACACCTCGTACCTGAAAACTGACCTAGACCCGATGTTAAATTAACCTTATTCCTATTATGCATGAGATGCCACTAGGTAAATTAAATTATTTAATATACCTAGAAATTTTATAGTAAAGTTTTATTATAAAGAGTTATAATAAGAATAGATTTAGATAAATTCATTTAACTGAAATTTAGCTAAGTACAACAAACCCTAAATTAATAGAACATTTTAGTGGAGAAAAATAATATATACGATATATCTCGACTTCGTGTCTCCCTGGGAAAAGTATTTGTATGGGTCAATAACAAGGTGAATAGGAAAAATGTTCATAGTAAGTGGGAGAAGGACGTGTGTCAACGTATCCTACAGTCTGCTCTATTAGGTTGCACCATGAAATTTCTATGATCCGCCTGCTTGTTGTCCTAGAGCGACTATCCCTTCGAAGGGCCTGATTATAGAAGTCGGAACAATGCAAACTCCAGAAATGGATAGGGTTTCTTAGGTTAATCTTCAATAGTTGTCTTTCCTTTTGATAGCCTATTGATGCGTACCTCTGGGATATGAAAATGGTAGGGCCACACTTATGGGATGAATTAAGTTAGTTAATGAATCATTGACCAAGTTATTTTGGTATTATTTATTAGCTGAGATTGTCACAATTCTGGAGAGAAGTAGCTAATCACCCTTCGATGGTTGTTGCTCTAAATTTCTGAAGTATCATCGCAAAAATCGAATCATTTGTTTGATTAGGGTCTTTGATTGCTTGTTTTTACTAAATTGATTGGATTATTTTTTGTAATGGGTTAAGACAAAAATAACTAATATGGTCAATTGTTTAATATTTCAGCATGTCTTCTTCTATTATTCAACTACTTAAAAAAAAATTAACTGGTGAAAATTATGGACGTGGAAGTTAAACCTGAATATGATTTTGGTTAATAATGACCTATGCTTTATCTTAATGGAGGAATGTTCTCCTTTTCCTGCTCGAAATGCATCTTAGAATGTCAGACCCGTGTCTATCTCTTGTCTAGTATGTCTGACATACTAAGCAAGAAACATGAGACCATGGTCACTGCATGTCAAATCATGGACTCCCTTCAAGAGATGTTTAAGAAGAATGAAAAAGAAGGTAAATATGATTTACTTATCTTAGAAACATGTTTAGTGGAAAATGACCAAAATGCCTGTATACTTGATTTAGGAGCCACTAGCCATGTTTTTTTTATCTTCTTTACAGGAAACTAATTCCTTTAAGCAGCTCAAGGAGGGTGAGATGACACTCAACTTTGGAATGAGAGATGTCATTTCAGCTCGTGTAGTAGGAGATGTTAAGTTGTTTTTTAGAAATAGATTCCTGTTTTTAGAAAACTTGTACGTAGTTCCTAAGCTTAAAAGGAATCTTATATCTATTTCTTGTATTATTGAACAATCATATAATGTAACATTTTCTTTAAATGAAGTGTTCATTTCTAAGAATGGTGTAAATATTTGTTCGGCTAAGCTTGAACACAACTTGTATGTTTTAAGAACTAATGGAGCGAAAGCAATTTTAAATCATGAGATGTTTAAAACTGCTAATACTCAAAATAAAAGGCAAAAAATTTCTACTAATAACAAGACCTATCTTTGGCATTTAAGATTAGGTCACATTAATCTTTATAAGATTGAGAGATTGTTAAAGAATGGACTTCTAAATGAGTTAGAAGATGATTCATTACCTTCATGTAAATTTTGTCTTGAAGGAAAGATGACTAAACAACCTTTTACTGGAAAAGGTTATAGAGCCAAAGAGCCTTTAGAACTTATACATTCAGACCTCTGTGGTATGATGAATGTAAAATCTATAGGAGGTTTTGAATACTTCATCTCTTTTATACATGATTATTCAAGGTATGGTTATTTATACTTAATAGGGCATAAGTCTGAAGCTCTTGAAAAGTTCAAGGAGTATAAGGCTGAAGTTTAAAATCTATTAAGTAAAAAGATTAAAATACTTCCATCTGATCGATGTGGAGTGTACATGGATTTGAGATTCCAGGACTATATGATAGAGCATGGAATCAAATCCTAACTCTCAGCACCTGGTACACCTCAACAAAATGGTGTATCAAAAAGGGAAAATAGAACCATGTTAGACATGGTTTGTTCAATGATGAGCTATGCTCAATTGCCTAGCTCGTTTTGGGGGTATGAGTATAGACTATAGTTCATATCTCGAACAATGTTCTCTTGAAAAGTGTTTCTAAAATACCTTTCAAGTTATGAAGAGGATGTAAACCTAGTTTATGTTACTTTAGAATATTGGGTTATCCAGCACACATTTTAGTGACAAATCTCAAGAAGTTGTAACCTCATTCTAGGTTACGCCAATTTATTGGTTACCCAAATAAAGTGAAAGGTGTTCTATTCTTCGATCTACAAGAAAGCAGAGTGTTTGTATCGACAAATGCTACTTCCTTGGAAGAAAACCACATGAGAGATCATAAATCACGAAGCAAATTAGTATCAAATGAATCTACTAATGAGTCAACAAGTATTGTGGATGAAGCTGATTTCTCATCAAAAGTTGATAAAACCAACACATCAAGTCAGTCTCATCCTTCTCAATCATTGATAATGCCTTAACGCAGTGGTAGGGTTGTATCACAACCTGGCCGTTACTTGAGTTTAACTAAAACTCTGGTTGTCATATTAGAGGATAGAGTTGAGGATCCATTGTCCTATAACATGCATTGAATGATATAGACAAGAACCAATGGGTTAAAGTCATGGACCTTGAAATGGAGTTTATGTACTTTAATTTCGTATGAAAGCTCATAGATCTACTTAAAGGGGTGAAACCTATAAGGTGCAAATGGATCTATAAGAGAAAGAGAGATTTAACTAGGAAAGTACAGACCTTTAAATCTAGGCTTGTAGCAAAAGGATATACCCAAAGGGAAGGGGTTGACTATAAGAAAACTTTTTCTCCTCTTGTTGTGTTAAAGTTTATAAGGATTCTCTTATCCACTATATTTTTTTATTATTAAATATGAAAAATGGATGTCAAGACTGCTTTTCTGAATGGTAATCTTGAAGAGAGTATCTTTATGTCTCAGCCTGAGGAGTTCAAAACTTAAGGTTAATACTGCGATCAAATCTTACGGTTTTGACCAAAAAGTTGATGAACCTTGTGTATACAAGAAAATCAATAAAGGTAAAATAACTTTCTTAGTACTTAATGTGGACGATATCCTTCTCACTGGGAATGATGTAGGATACCTAATTGACATTAAAACTTGGCTAGCAGTCCAATTCCAAGTAAAATATTTGGAAGAGGCAGAATATGTTCTTGGGATCTAAATTATAAAGGATCGTTGGAACAAAATGCTAGCACTATCTCAGGTAACCTATATCGATAAAATGTTGGTTAGATATTCGATCTAGAACTCTTAGAATGATTTATTATCTTTCAGTTGTAGGGGTTTAATTGTCTTAGGAACAGTGTCTTAAGACACCTAAAGAAGTTAAGGATATGAGACATATTCTTTATGCCTTAGTTATGGGCAGCTTAATGTATGTTATGCTTTACACTAGGTCAGACATTTGTTATGCAGTGGGAATAGTTAGTAGATATCAGTCCAATCCAGGGTTAGACCACTAAACGATGGTTAAAATTATTCTTAAGTATCTTAGGAGAACGAGAGACTACATGCTTGTGTATGGAGCTAAGGATTTGATCCTTACAGGATACACTGACTCTGATTTCCAAATTGATAATTAATGATTCTAGAAAATTCACATTGGAATCAATGTTCACTCTAAACGAGAGAGCTATGGTATGGCGTACCATCAAGTAAGGATGCATCAAACTCTACTATGGAGGCTGAATACATCGTTGCTTGTAAAGCAGCAAAAGAAACAATTTGGCTCAGGAAGTTCCTGCATGATTTTTATTTTGTTCTAAACATGAACATACCCATCACTTTATATTGTGATAATAGTGGGATAATAGCCAAATCTAAAGAGCGTCCCAGCCACAAACGAGGAAAACACATAGAGAGAAAGTATCATTTGATATAGGAGATTGTGTAGTGAGGGAATGTGATCATCATCATGATTGCTTTGGAGCACAACATTGATAATCCATTTACAAAGACTCTTATGGCTAAAGTGCTTGAGGGTCATCTAGAAAGTCTTGGTATGCGAGATATGTAGATTATGTAATCTAGGACAGGTGGAAGATGTGTAATGGGTATAAGGATGCCCTAGTTTATTGTATTTGTATATATACATTTTATGTAATATACTTTTACATTTTACCATCTTCGATGTTTGAGGATTACTTTATTATGTACATCTGATAACGTGTGGAAATGACCATTATTATAGACCCTTTCGTTAGAATAATGAAGTTAAAACGCCTAAGGATGCTTAGAATGCATAAACTTATGTTGTAAATGCATAAATACCTAGAAATATGGCTTACATAATTGTTGTTCCTATTTTACGCGTTTAACATATTTAAATGCAAGACAAGTGAGAAAAAGCATAAATGAGCAATTCGTATGCAACATCTTGTGCAAAGAAAAAGCAATTGATTACACTTGACGATTAACAACTCCAAACAATGAACCTAAATGTCACGTGAGAAAGCTCACAAAAAGACAACAATGGTAGTAGGAGTGATGTGACTTCTCAAGGGCAGATGAAAATGCTGACATACTCAGAGGAACAGAGTTTTCTCGCTAAAAAAAAGCAAGCACTTCATCTCCAACGAGAGAAGGGAGGGGAGAGAGGCACGAATAGGCCCATAGCCTAAATAGGCCATAAAGAAAGAGAGACTCAAATGACTGGAGAAAACTACAGAGAGAGAGAGCTCGAATATGCTACCTGAATATTAAACAGACATGATAAAAGAAAGGAATATTTGTTTTGATCTCTGAACTTGTAGTAACATTTTCCATTCTTCTGTCTTTCCACTTTTTATTCCATTGTAGTGTATGTATCGTTTATATTATATAGTGGCCGAATGCCTATATTCTTTATACACAAACTGCATGTTTATACCTTTTCAATCCACCATCTCTTAACATCTCATCTATCTTCGTGTTATTAAAAGAGAAGAGTTGTGATAAGTTATTGATAATGAGTTCAACTTATAATTCTTTTCGTATTAGTTGAGCTATTTTCATCACTTGGTCAATGTTAATCGCCAACTATCCAAAAGGACAAGTAGCAAGAATAAGGCTAATGCGTGCAAGGAGGAGTTTGGTGACAAACTTCACTTTAGCGAGGTAGCTTCCAACATTTGTATCCCAAAAGGTGAACAAGTGTGAATAATAGGCACCGAGAGATTGTCTCCCTTAAACGAGAAGTCCTATAAGTATTACAAGTCAAGTTTTTCAGATATAATTTGCCTAAGTAAGGATAGTCATTTGTATCCTGAAAGGCAAATAAGTGTGGCGTTTAAACACTTTGAGAGACAGTCACCTTATTCATGTGTCAATTATGCAATTATAGTGTGTTAAGGTTATCGTAAGGCCTAATCATCTAACAATACATAGAATTTCTTTCACCTGTCATCTGCATACAAGTTAGTTCAATTCATTCCCCCTAGCTTAATTTACTCTCTGTGTGTGAGTCTCGAGCTGTACATAAGTAGTTGTAGTTAGCGTTACATTCTTTCAACTTAATTTCCATAAAGCCTAAACGATAAGTGAAATCTAGAACTAACATCTATAATAATTCCCTGTGTTCGACCCTGGATCATCCAGGTAAACCTAGTGTTCGCTTGCACTTAGGTGAGCCGCAGGAAAACTTGTACTTAATGAGGATTTAATATCCATGTGATGAATAGGTACATAGTAAGCATTTCACATGCTATGATCATGATCCATGACTCATCATCTGGAATCAAAGCAGGCTATACAGAGAGTCACAGTGAGCGCATGTGTGCAATGATCGAACTAGGTGATGTATTGCACTTGCAAATTAGTAAGTCCAAACCAACAACCAACATTCCATAAAGACTAAAGTTTTAGTCGATGTGGGAGTTCGTTGGGTTTTATGTCCTAAAACACGTAGATATTAAATATATTCCATTGATCGTTATTAATAAAATATTATTTCAATAAGTGTTATTGATTATGTTTTCACCTTTTCACTCGGTCTTGTCTCTAAAATGATAAGCATATTGAGTCAACAATATGGCCACTCTCATCCATATAAATCAAAGGATAACCCCTCGTAAATAGGAGTTCAAATACAGTTAGAATTAAGACTAAGTTACCTAGGTCATCCAAATGAAATAGAAACCCAACTAGTTAATGAAGTTACATCTAGTGAGAGAAACACAGGATGCAATAGAAAGGTGGAAAGGAAAGGCAAGGTAAAAGAGAAAAAGAAAGAGGAAGAGGCAAGAAAGAAAGGCGAGATGGTGAGAGAAACATAGGATGCAACAGAAAGCACCTCCTCGCCTATAGCAGAAACTGAGTTCAAGAGGTTGGTGAAAAAGGCTAAGAAAAAGACTGATAAAGTGAAGTCTGAGCTTTTAAAAATAAAAGTAGGGCGCATGTCGTTAAGGCCTTAGCACTAAAAAGTAGAAACAAAGTTGAAGGAGTGGGATGAGCTTCTCAACAAACCTGAGAAGGTAGCCCTGTTAGTAGAAAAGGGAAAAGGAAAAGGAAAAGAAAGGTTAGAGGAGGAAATTGCTGAGGAGTTTTTGAAAGTGCTCAGTGATATGAGTCCTTTAGAGGAAGAATCGACGAGACACAAAAAGATAAGGAAAGTATAAACAAAGTTCTTGCGTGCACAAGTTGAGATGAGGCGAAAAGAAAAGGTGAGGAAAACGCTTTAGAAAGAAGAAGACGAAGATAGTGAACTAGAAAGGTCACTCTCCGCCTTGTAGGTTAGAAAATAGTTCATGATAGAGAAGGAAATCTTTCTTTTTCTTGGAACTGTGCAAGACTTGCTTGAGTCATCCATTAGAGCATTCAGATGGAAGAGATTCTTTCAAGGGGTGACTGCGATAAGACCTGACGTAGTGAACCTTTTTTATAAGGGCTTCATTAACGAAGAAGAATAGTACGACATGGTCAAAGGAAAAAAGTGGATTTGGGGTTAAACGCCATCAATGAGTTCTTTGAGTTAGATGCGAATGAGATGACATGATATTTTCAAAAACCCAAGAGCTCAAGACTTAAAAAGTGCGTTGAAGAAAGTAGCCTTGACCAATAAAAAGTACTAGCTCTTCCCACATAATTTGAACACAGAAGCCAGTATCTGTCTTATAATATAAAGAAGAAGATTATGCCAACTCGCCACGATAGCACCATCTCCATGGAACAGATCATGTGGTGTACTCTATAATGAAAGAGATTCTGGTGAACATAGACAAGATTATAAGCAGGGACATCATTACTTTGGTTAAGAATCATCGTGGAGCAAGACCCTTCCTACATTTGATAGAAAGATTGTGCTTAAAGGCATGTTCAACATTAGAGAAACTTCCTCAAGTGAAGGTAAAAGTTGGGGTTTGGACATCCTCAACCTTCTACCCCGTCATCACCATCCACAAAAACAAAATAAAGACAAAACGCCTTAAAACCAAGAAAGGTGGTAAATCAAAGGTTGAAGAGGTGGATAACAATGATGATGAAAAATGAAGATAAGGGAGATAATGTCCCACTTAAACACAAAAAGCAAGAGGTGAAGGAGGCCTCAGGATCGAAGAAAGCAAAATCCTCTAAGGCCAAGGACTCTAAGAACATCTTGCCACCAAGTCCCAAGAAGAATAAGAAGTCCACTGATGTCAAACTTTAAAACCAAATCATTCAAGGCCACTATCTCTTAAACTCCCGAGACGTTGAAAATGCCAAGCTTCTTCCCTCAAATCTAAAAAGACCAACCCTCAACATCCAAATCGCTAACCTTATCCCAACAAATCTAAAAAAAAATTTCTTCATTCGAACAAGATGTAAATAATAACCTTGTTCTTATTGTACAAAATACAGAATGAACCCCAATAACCTCGGGGCAAAAGGAAAATCCTCTACCTCTTGTCATCGACCTAACTAGACAAACCAAACCTCTGAGCACTGAGGCATCCAACCAAGACATCTTTCAGGATTCCCTTTGTAACCCTACCACGTTTATTGATGACATGTTTAAGGACTAAGAAGATAAGGCAAGCAGCCTCGAGTTATCCCCAAAAGGGGAAAGAAGTCCAAGAGGAGGTTGTTAATGACCTACTTTAAAGGAAAAAGGAAACTTACCATGAGGTTGATGCCGAGACACATCTTCTCCTCACTAACAAAATAAATCATAGAGCCTTCCTTGAAAAACGAAAAGCAGAAGAAGGTGGTGAGAGAAACAGACGAAGAAACTGTTAATGGAGATTATTTCTTCAAATACATGGACAGTAAATATGTAAACTAATGGAGAGAGGATTTGAAGATTTAATCCAGTGCCAAAGTAACATTCAAGAAATGTAATTGTGAAGTAAAAAACAATTGAGAGATATAGAACATAAGATGGACAATGCAAATGCAAATGCGAAGGCCCAAATGAAATAGCTTAAGGGGGAAATAACTAACCTCCACATGTAGTGAGAAGAGCTTCAATACAACCTCTTGCACTCTATGAGCAGAATGAGGCAATAAGGGCATAAAATGAAGCGATAAGGGAACAAAACTAAGCCATGAGGGAAGAAAATGAAATGCTAACTGGTTTGGTTGATGTTTTGGCTGAAAGATATGATACACAGTTTATTGCTCTGTTAAGGTATCAACATTTGTTAGTGTGTACCACAATCCCAATACCTCATATTTTGCTGAACTTAGTACAACCCTTCACACGTTTTAATTCAGATTTTAGAGCTAAGAGGAATCAACAGCCTCCACCACTACCTCAACCATAACCATCAAAACCTCAACGAACCTCCATCACCTCCACCACAATCCTATAGGGGAATGTTTAGTTTTGTATTTTTGTATAAACTATTTTACAATTTTAAATTTATTTTATTGTTATGTAGGTTATATTTCTTTGTAATTATGTTTGTTACAATACAAGTACATATTTTGACACAATTCCTACGCATCTAGTTTTTCTTATCGCAAGTTTAGCTTCTCGAATTTTGGTACTTTAATTTCTCTTTGCTCCATAATAACTTCAATGAAATAAACTATGCACAATAAGGTTTCATTTATGATTTAGACATTTAACTTGTTAAGAAAACTTACTTAGAAAACCTTTCTATAGTTTATTAGGCAAGCAAGCTTTACCTCAAACCTCTTTTGTAAATTTTTTCTACGAATAGTCTTATCATTCATTTTTAGGAATGAGCACATTAATAACCTCTAAATTTAGGGGTGTGTGAGGTTTGACCTAAAACTTTTGAAAACTTTTTTAAAATCCTATCAATGCATTTAAAAACAAGGAGTTTTAACAAAAGTTAAAATAAAGCCAAAAAGTGAATTTTTATAATTTTGTATTCTTTTATTCATTGAAAATTTACAACTCCTATATTGTCTCCTCTCGCAAAAGTAAAAGAAGCATTGCTTCAAAAGTAACAATTTAGAGAGTTGAGTAATAAGATACAATAAGAATTATAGTTAAGGAGAAGAATAGACTCCACTCAATGCCAAACACTATGTATATAAGGGAATAAAAAGCATTATTTTGTCGAATAAAAGGGTTAAAAACTCTTTAGAAATTTTAGCCATTACCGAAAATTAAAAATAAGATTTCTTCTTGGGCATGAACTGAAGAATTTTAAGTACTAAGCTTGCTACGTTTTGAACTTAGAAATGTTTTCATAGCGAGAACTACGCGAAGAGAGTAAGCCCTGGATAATGAATAAAACTTGATCACATGTTGAGAAGTTTAGAAATGCAAGGAGGAAGGTGGGTCTTTAAGGAGGAATTATGCTTGAGGACAAGCATTATTCTAAATTTTGAGGTGTGATAACTTGTAAAAATACAAATTATTATAGCCTTTTATATAAAATAACAAGACTTGCATAGGGAGTGTTTAAAAAAGCATCATTTATGTTGTAAATTCATAAATATTCAAAAATACTTTTAGATAAGTTTTATGCCTGTTTTACCTTATTTTTAGTGTGTAAATGCAGAGTAAAGAACAAAAGAATAAGCTAGCAAATCGTATAGGAACTCGCACAAAGATTAGGGGAAAAGATCACATCAGATTGCTGAAGAGGTTCGTTAATAGACAAAAGCGATAGATGGAGTTGATGTGACTTGATAACTGAGGAAGCTTCAAGGCTGACATGCTTAGAAGACTATATTTTCTTCCTAAATTTGCCTAAAAAAAGAAACTCCATCCTCATCAAGAAGAGAGCGACATCTGAATGGACTGCCATTTGTACATCTGAAGAGGTGGGTAGAGTCCTATAGAGTTGGTGGCAAGGAATAACCTTAACACTGTCTGTGAAGAACTTCTTCATCTTCTCCGATCAGTTTATAGAGTGAAAGCTTGTAGTCTGAGTGAAGAAGATTACATCCCTCATTTTCCCCTAACTTGTAATATCATCTTTATTCTTTCCATTTTTGTATTTTTGTGCGTTGTACATGTTCATATTGTACAGTGGCCAAAGACCTATATTCTTCAAACAATGTATAGTTATACACATCTCTACTATTTAGGATTTATGATAGATTCTTGAGAAGAAGCTTTGCTCATAAGTCTTATCGCATTAACTAAGTTATTCTCATCACTTGGCAAGTGTATATCACTAACTACCCAAGAGGGCAAGTAGCAAACGTGCGCAAGAAGGAGCTTGGAGGCAAACTTTACCTTTTGCAAGATAACTTCCATCATTTGTGTCCTGAAATGAGAACAAGTGTGGGTATTAGGGTGCCAAGAGGTTTTCATCCTTAAATGCGAAGCTCTATGACTCCTATAAATAAACTCTTCAAGATATACCTTGTTTAGCAAGGCTTAGTCAGTTGAATCCTGAAAGGAGACCAAGTGTTGCATTTAAAGACTCTGAGAGGAGCTCACCTCATTCATAAGCTAGTTAAATAAATCGTATTGCATCAAAGCTTTCATCTTCTTTATTCACCTCGTAGCACTAGATATTCCTTCATCACCTTCTTTAATACTAGTTAGTTCATTCTCACACACCTTTCTCACAACCACCCTCATTCAATTATCTTTACAGAGTTTTGTAATGAAAATAAGTAGATAAAGGTTAAACTTACACCCTTTCATAGTGTATAGTTGTTCTTTTATACTGCTTGATTGATAAATAGACTCTAGTACTAAGCTTTAATATCAATTCCCTGTGTTCGACTCTGGATCATCCATGAAAACCTATTGTTTCGTTTACACTTGGCCAAGAAATAGGAAAACTTGTACACAATGAGGACTTAGTAGTACATGATAGTGATATTTACCGAGCATTTTGTATGCAATGATCTTGATCAATGATGCATCATGTAGAATGAGATACGAACATAGGCAACAGTGATAACTTGTAGAAATACAAGTTACCTTTTAGATAGAATAATGTAACCAAAATGCATAGTTAAAGTGTCAAAACGCGTGTATTATGTTGAAAATCCAAAAATATTTGGAAATGCTCTTTACATAAGACTCCATGCCTGTTTTACCGTATTTTAAGTGTCTTAATGCACGATTATGAACAAATGACGAATCTAGCAAATCTAAGGGAGCTCGCACAAAGACTAGGCGAGAAGTACATAACAGAACGTAAGAAGAGGTTCACTGGGAGACAAAAATGTTAGTTTAAGTGATGTGACTTGTTGGCATAGGCTGCTTTTTGTGTTGACACGCCTAGAAGAATAGTTTCTTGCCCAAAAGCTGTCTATAAAAAGACTCGTCCTACACTATTCAAGGGATGCTAGAATGGGCCAAACCCTAGAGAGAGTTGGAAAGGATTTCTTTCCACCGTCTGTAAAGAGTTTTTATTTTATTATTCGGTCATATTGTAAAGTTAAAGCTTAGAGTTTGGGTAGATGATAACTTGTAGAAATACAAGTTATCATGACCTTTTAGGTAGAATAATCGGACCAAAACGCATGGTAAGTGCGCCAAAACGTGTGCCTTATGTTATAAATACATAATTATTTAGAAATACATTTTAGGTAAGCTTTATGCCTGCTTTACCCTATTTTTAGTGTCTAAACACAGGGTTATTAACAAAAGAGTAAGCTAGCAAATCACAGAGGAACTTGCGCCAAGACAAGGCAAGAAGACCAAATCACCATGCGATAAGAGGTTTGCTGAAAGATAAAAGTGGTAGTTGGAGTGATGAGACTTGACGAAAAGGATAACTTTCGACACTAGCATGGTCAGAATAATAGATTTCCTGCCAAAAGATGCCTATATAAGAAGCTCCATCACCATCAAATAAAGCAAGGTTGTGTTGGTCACAAAGGCCAGATGTCTGCATTGATCGGCCATCCCTAAAGAGTTGGTGGCAAGTACTAGCCTTACCACCATATCTGTAAAGTTCATCTTCATCTTTTCCAGTCAGTCTGTGGAAGGCTGAGTGAATAAGATCCCATCTCCATCTCCCCCTAAGTTGTATTATCTTTTCTTTCCTTTCCATTTTTGTATTTCTTTACATTGTATGTGTTAATATTGTACAGTGGTTAAAGACTTTTATTCTTTAATACAATGTATATTTATACATTTCTCAATGCATCCAACTTTTTGCTATTCATTTATCTTTGTGTTGCTTATAATTTAAGTCTATGAATCATGCTTGTAAGAAGCTTTACTTATAATGCTTATCGTGTTAGCCGAGCTATTTCATGACTTGGATAGTGTATGTCGCCAATTACCCAAGAGGGTAAGTAGCAAGGACATGGCTAACATGCGAAAGTAAGAGTTTTATCACCTATGCGAGATGACTTCCCTCATTTGTATTCTAAAAGGTGAATAAGTGTGGACAAAAGGCACCGAGAGGTTGCCGTCATTAAACACAAAGCTCTATAAGTGATATAGGTAAAGACTTCTGGATATTCCTTGTTTAACTAGGCTTAGTCATTTGGATACCGAAAGGAGACCAAGTGTAGTGTCCAATGACTCTGAGAGGAGCATACCTTAATCATAACTAGTTTAGCGAGTTATATCCCATTGAGGTGGTCGCATAGCTTATTCACTAGATAATCTTAGACCTTCCTTCATCTTTCTCACAACATAAGTTAATGCACGCCCCTTTTATATCACCTCTAGGATACTTAGGTAGTTATGATTCTTTTTATATTCTTTGAACTCATTTGTCATAACGCCTAGTGAACGAGTAAACCCTAGAACTAAGTTTTGATATCAATTTTATGTGTTCGACTCTGGTTCATCATGCGAGTGGACATGGAAATAGTTGGTGGAGATATGGGGAGCATTTTTCATGTAATGATTATGTCCACTCGCAGATGAAGAGAATACTGGAAAGAATTTTGCATGTAATGATCTGTATTCAATGACACGTCATCACATCACAAACATACAAACCACAACTTGGTCATATAGTTTGGTTCTGGCTAAATAAGTCTATGCATCTTGATTATAGGAGTTTTTTTAGAATATTTTTCTTAAAGATGCCACAACTTTATCCACATCAAGTCCCATGAAACACAATCCCAATTTCAAAGCAATGACATCTACGACCAATACATTTTTGAATGAGAGTTTCAAGAAATGACAAGCAAGGATATGGCTAATGTGGGCAAGGTTACTGCCTACCTTGGTGAGATGATTTCCATCATTTCTATCCAGATAGGTGAACAAGTGTGGTCATTAGGCATTGAGAGGTTGCCGTCCTTAAATGCGAAGATAAAGCTCTTATAAGTGAACTCTTCTAGACATTTCTTGCTTAATCAAGCTTAGTCATTACATCCCGAAAGGTGAGTAAGTGTGGCCTTTAAAGACTTCGAGAGGAGCTCGTCTTAATCATAAGCTAGATAAAGTAAGTTATATCATATCAATCAAAGCTCTTGCATTACTTAATCGTCTAATAATGGGTACACCTTCTTTCGCTCTTTCTTTTTTATAAGATAGTTTTCATCTCCACCTCATTACAATTCCAACCCCCCATTACAAAAATCTCAAATGTACATAAGTAGATATAGTTCAAGTTTATACTCTGTTACCTTATATAGAATTTTTTATACCGCCTGATTGATAACTAGACTCTAGAACTTTGATATCAATTCTCTGTGTTCGGGCCTAGGTCATTCAGGAAAACCTATTATTTCACTTATACTTGGGTAAGCAATAGAAAAACTTGTACTCAACGAGGGCTTAGTAATTATGCGATAAAGAGGTACGTAGTGAGTACTTTGCACATAGTGATCATGACCAATGACTTGCCGCATAAAATTAATTATGCATATAAACCACACGTGCTAGGGAATTGATTTTTTAAGCACTAGAGTAAGATTTACTTTGATATTTTTTGGCAAAATATTTGATTTTGATAAACCACACATTTAACTAAATATCGTGTGAAGAGGTTCAAGGTACCAGTGTAATCTGTGATTGCTTGAACTAGGCCTAAAGTCAAGTATATCTTTTGATAAGTAACTTCAATGGATACGTTTAATCGCAAATGAAATTGAGTACTTTAAGACACCTGAGATTTTAAAATATCTAATCTGTTAAGTTTAGAACCAATATGAAGGAATTAAGGAAAGTGTCAATGCATTTAGCTTCGTAAGATTTGTGTCTCAACTAACTAAGCGATAAGGACAAAGAAAGATTATTTTAACATTATGATAAATGATTGGGAGCAGAGGCTTATTGCAATGAGCAATCAAGATGCAGAGAGCCATGTAGCAAGTGATCAAAGTAGCTTAGGAGAAGAGTTGCGATTAAGGAAACTATGTTGAGCAGCACACGATGAGACGCAGTTCGTCCTCTACAAAGAGCCTAAACGCAAGGATGCTTCTATAATGTATAATTTTCCTTTATCCAAATCACAAATTGCATCCTTAACATTTTGTATTGTTGTAAATATTATACCTGTAATTATTTTTATACTTGTAATTACTTTGTAGTTTTAGTTTTATAGTTTAGTATTCTTTTCAAATTGGGGAACGCGAGTCATTCTGTGAAATTACTAGGCTATTAAGTAAGGTTTTATGTGATGAAGTCACCTCGCGAGAAGGGTTTGTGTCAAAACGTATTAGGTGTTTTGATCTTCTCGAAAGGCGTTGAGCAAAAGGGTTTCATTCGTAATGTTTAAGAGTCTAAGAGAATGTCAAATGTCGCTTTTCAAATTTCAAATTCGATTTCTAAAGATTACATACGCATCGAGAAACCAAACATCCATGTTAGAGATCGCTTTGCATTAATAACGTGTGACGTTAACTGGGCGGTTAACCTAAACCCTAACCACGGTTAACAATGTCTTTAAAAAGCCCTATAAAACCCTAATTCAAACTTTTTTGCCGCACAATTCTCTCAAGCTTTCCAGATTCCTTTAAGCTTTTCGATCATCTTCTTCGACAAACTACTAAGATGCCATTTCCTTAGCTTTTATTTCTTATCCCATTTCCTTTATTTCTTTTCAACAATGACCGAAAAAAAGTCCAGTGATCAATTTGAAAAGAAAGAAGTAGCAAATACGATCAAGCAATTCGAGAAAGATGTTGAAACTATACGCTATGGTGGCCTTATATCGGAACAAGCACCAAGTATCCCACTCATCATAATGAAGCACTTCCTAGTTCAAGTGAAAATTTTGGAAAAAAAGGGTTTAACCCTTTCAATTTCAAGGGCAAGAAAATAATATGAGTATTGAAAATATTGGAATTATGCGCAAGATGCTTTTTGAAGAGAACAAGAGAAAAAAATAAAAGAGGATGCTGAAAAGAAATAGAGAGAAGACGAGGAAAAGGCAAGGTGTAACGCCCTAGGCCCAAGATTTAGAAGTTGAATTCTCGACATTCTCCTGCATCCCTTACGACCTCGCATCATCATCATTACATGTCCTAAAGGCTTATTAGATTGAAAGTCATCCATACGAGTCCTTTAGGCATGTTTTGTCCTCATTCACATGCATCTAAGGAAAATTCCAAGGTGGTCACCTAACATAGAATTATTCAAAGGTAAGCATGCTTAACTTTAGAGTTCCTAAGATCGAGCAACCGAAAAGGAAGGTAAACCTTGTTAGTATAGATAGTAACTTTTAATTCTTTTAAGTTTTTCTTAGCATTACTTTCATATCTTTATTTCATGTCCTTAGGATCCCTCTCATTTAGATGTGATATTAGTTTATTCATGCCTTCCTCCTAAAATCATGATATTACATGCCCACCAGCTTTTGCTTGGTTCGTCCCCGAATCACATCTTACTAGAAGATGTTCCACTTTAATACCATTCGTAACACCCCAGGCCCAGGATTCAACCAGGATTTGGAATTCAGATCCTCGACATTTTCCTGCATCACTACGACCTTGCTACATGATCCTTACATTTCCTAAAGGCTTATTAAAGTGAAAGTCATCTCCACTCACATCTATCCTAGAAAAATTCCTAGGAGGTCACCCAACATAGAGTTACCCTAACTAAGCATGCTTAAATTTGGAGTTCATATGATCAAGCCACGAATAGGAAGGTGTACCTTGTTAATTATGGGCTTGAAGCCATAAATGTGTTATATGGATTAGAGCAAACCACGGTGGGACAACCGATCTTCAAGGAACCATTAGACTGCAATATGCAAGACACATTAGAAAGAGTATCATGACCTTGTACAAAATGGGACATAACGTCAACTAGGAAGTATCAAGCCTTTTCGCTCAACTTGAGAACTGAGGCAAGTGTTTGGTTAGTATTTATTAAGAATAAGCTTATGCCAATGTGCCACGACATCACAATATTACTAGAACAAATAATGCTCATTTACTGCATCATGGAGGAGATAACTGTGGACGTGGACAAAATAATATGTGAGCACATAGAAGCCTGGTCTACAACATTTGCAAGGAGCCAAGCACTTCCCACATCTGGCTTTCTTTGAAAGCATGCCCAAAGTTGGAACAATTTCCCCAAATAGAATGCATGCCAGATGGCATGTGTAACGCAATCACACTAAGTCGCATAATAGCCATCCACAAAAGCAAAGTAACATCCAAAAGGTTAAAAACAATAAATGAAGGAAGAACTAATGTTGTACACAAAGTGGAGGCAAAAGAAAAAGAAAGAGAAAAAGAAGAAGAAGAAGTATAAGAGGTAGACGATAGAGAAACTCCTTTAAGGCGAAAAAGGCATAGCGAGGAGGAGGTCGCGATCTCTTAGGCCAGGGACTGTAAGAACCTATTACCTCTCTGATACACCACTCTCCCCACAACCATTCAAACCAACACACTCTGTAAACCCAAATCCATCAAAACCAAGGCCAAAATCACTCACTGACTATTCGACTCACCTTCACCATCTCTACCCAATTCCAAAAAGCAAAATTCATCCTCGCAGTCCCAGAAATCCAAACTCTCAAAATCCAATTTGCAAACCCTCACCCATGAAACCCAAAATAATTCATCCTTTTCAAGGCAGGAACCTGACAATCCCCTGACCTTAGTTAATTTTGACCCAACTAGCCAACAAAAATCACCATCCCCGAAAAGAACTAAAGTCTTGCAGGAGGCAATTGATGACCCACTCTAAAGGGAGAAAGAAACAGTCCCTGAGGTAGATGGCGAGACACTCCTCCCCTAGCTGTGAAAGAAAAAAAGTGGAAACTTCATTGCAGAATGCCAAAAATAAAATAGGCGATGAAAGAAGAAGATGAAGAAGGATTTGATAAGGATTATACCTTTAAATTCATTGAAGAACATGTTTGTAGACCTTTGAAGCATGGATTTAAGGATATGATCCAGTGCCATAAAGCAACTTACAAAAAATGCAATTGTGGAGTCAAAAGTGACTTAGCAATTTAGAACTCAAGATGGACAATGCAAATGAAAATTCTGAGGGAAAATTCAGTCAACTTGAAAGTGGAATGACGGAGCTCCAAATGTGGAAAAAAGAGTTTCAATTACAACTTCTTAAAGTCCACAAACAAAACAAAGCTCTCAATGCCCAAAACCAAGTCCACAAACAAAACAAAGCTCTCAATGCCCAAAACCAAGCGTTAAGGGTACAAAATGAAATGCTAACTGGCCTAGTTAAAGTATTGGCAAAAAAATGTGATACACTGTCACACCTCCTCTTAGATCACCTATTCTTGACCCAAGATATGTCGTGAAGTCAACCGACATCGTTGTTGTTCTGAATAACACCAGTTGTCCTTGACTTTTTAACATTCTAAATTATTAAACATCTTGAGTAAAATAAATCTTACGCAGCGGAATAACGCGAGAAACATGCATTTAACAAAATTTATTACATAAACCCAAAAGAGGTCAAGGCTAGATGCCATTGAGTACAAACTATTCTTTTTAGGCCAAACATAAACTACAACCAAAATTAACCCCTTAACAAAACCTATGTGCATGAGTAAGCCTAAGTACTAACCAGTTGTAGCAAAACTATCTACAACTTTACACAATAGATTTGGAGACAAGGGTCAAGTTTGCATATCACGATTACTACCTGGAAAGTGGAAAAACATTTGGAAAGGGTGAGCTAAATAGCCCAGTGAGTGATGATTTTGTAAAACAAACTTTAAAACAAGCACACTTAAATCTTTTTCATAAATCATTCAATAAGCATTTCATAAGGTATGAAATCTTAAAACTTCTTCTGATAAACTCGTTTTGTCTTTTAAGTACTTTTTTTTATCTCCATATAATCTATATCCAAGAAACTCGTTCACGATAGTAACTAGCTTGACCTATCGTGCTTCATTTAATTATATCGGTCAAGATTGCAGAGCACCTAAATGGTCAACAAACCCATATCTTACTATCTTTCAAAGCCCGATCAAGATAACAGATCACCTTCTATCTTACTATCTTGTCAAATCTCGATAGTAGCTGGCTAAGTGGTCAACAAACCTCATACCCAGATTGTACACATTGATCGTCGAGAACTCGATATATAGAATACCATTGTTTTCTCTTTAAAATAATTATCATCAAACTCATGCTTACTCATAAACCATAACTTGCAAATCTCATTAATAAGTACATGCTTTTTTTAAAACCTTTCAACTTAAGCAACTCAAGTAATTTCATAAACATGCTTGCAAATTTTGTCATGCCCTTAACCCCAATACGACCAAAATGCCAAAGTAAAGGGAAAAGGGTACGACTTAGTTATAGTCGTGAAATTTTCTTATCGACTAATTCAACCTCAAAACCTTTTAAATACAAAGAGAAAACATAACACAATAGAAATTGTACTGAATGCCAAACACTTTCTTAATGCAAAAAACTTAACACGATCAATTCAGCCAAAACTTATACTTTATTAATAAAAGGTGTTCAATAAAACAATGTATAGAAATAACTCTTAACCAAATGTTACAATAAATAAGCTTGCAAATTTCTAGTAGCTTTCTCATCTTGCTGCCAAACCTTCAATTTTATTCTCTACTTAGCCTAAACGTCTGATCTTGGAAGATTGATTTTGAAAACGTCAGTCGAATGACTCAGTGAGGTTTTATGAAAACCTTTCGCAAAACCCTTTCATAATCATTTTGAAAAAAATAATATCAAATTATTTAAACATACCAACAATTCATTTCACATAAACCTTTCTTTATGCTTAACAAATCATTTTACAACCATTTTATTTCGCCAAGGATCCCGAATAACTCTCTATGCTAGGTCACGTAACTTTGCGTTTAAACTACTGAATCATCGACATCTGAGAGTATCCTAATACGTCCTTGTTGCTTAGACCACTAAGCATTATACGCTCCGTTCAATGCATAAGCCAACTACTTAACACCATGTAGCCTGTACACCCGATGGTGGTCTTGGCTCTTTATGTGTACATAAAAGTTAGCTTACTCGAAGGAAGTAACTAATAGTATACAAAATATATCATAAACATCAAAATCAAATCATGCTATGGACATCATAATACTTTTTCATATAAATCTCTTTTAGAAATAATTTTTGAATCAAAATCATTAACACAAATTAGTAGAGATTTATAAGAAAACATTTGACATAAAATATTAAGGAAAACACTAAAAAATCACTTTACTAAAGAAGTCCTTCTTCTTCTTCTCGCAAGCCTCTTCTTGCGTAGCTAAACTAGCAGCACTTCAATATTTCAACAAAACTCCCACATTTCCTACTTAGTTCCCAAATCCTCTTATTTTTAGAGTCCTTAAACTAACTTAGTCATGCATAAACTCTTCTTAGTTTGCCAGCTTCTGCTTAAAACTTTGCACGTGTAAATTTAATATTCAACCCAACCATGCTTAAATCCTTAATCTTACACGCTAACTTCTGTAAAATCAAATTTGACATTTTCTTTGCCAGACCTCTTCACGCCTAACTCCATACCCCAAATAACTTCAACTATTTAACATCTCTCACGAATAACCTTATCGCATGGTTATATTTTTTACTATAAGAAACCTTCTTCGCAAACTATCCAACTTTTACTCGTATAGAACTCTTATCGAAAACTTAAACTTCAAGACTTCCTCGCAGACTTCTTCTCCATGAAACACTTGGCTATTCTCATGAAGACCACTCAAAATGCCTAGTCTAACACTTTGTCAAAACTTTTATTTCTTTAACTTACACGAAGACTTTTTTTCTCTTTTTATCACATAACTTCTTAATACTTAGCCAAATTTACGTCCTATACTCAAATAAAAATCAAGACACACAAATTTAGATTTCATAATCAGTATAGTTTAGTAATTATTTCAAAGCATATTTAAATTGTAGCTTGTAAATCATGTTTAGAATCGTCATTTAGAAATCAATATGTCATTCACAGAAGGTAGCTCAAATCCTCGGCTTTTGTAAGCCCTCATTCCATTGTCCTTTTACTTATATTAATATTTCCAAAGGTGTGAAAAACAAGTTTAAATCCAATTTAAAATTCTTCATGGGTTGAATCATTTTGATGAGAAAATTTTAGAATCAATTTTGTTTTGGTAATGTTTAGAAAATTTTGATAAGTGATGGAAAACAAAGAAAATGTCCAAAGTAAGTTGAATTGAAGGACGGGCATTATGGTCATTCCTTTTATCATTATTATCTTCCTTCTTCGTTCTTTTTATAAAAACAAAAAATAAAATAAAAAGAAGGGAGAAAAAGAGAAAAGGACTCACGATGTTTCTCCCCCCTCTCTCGAAGATTCTCACCTTCAAACCTCTCTCCTCTCCTTCGCGTCGACACAGATGCCTCGTTCCGTTGTCGATCGTCGCACCACCTCCACTCGTCTTGCATCTGTCGTCAAGTCCACCCACTTTCAATTGTTCATTCCATGTCCTCCGTTAACGACATTTGAGCTTGAGACATTGAATTAGTTCAGCCATACACTGAACCATCGTAGCCAAATCGTTAAGCACCACGTTGGTTGCTACTCCATGTCGTGTTGGCCATCACTAGTCTCGTCGAATTTGAAAGTTGAGGTTAGTTTTAGACTGTTTGGTGAGTTTTGTGGGTTTTCTTGAAGATCTTTACTACCCATTAGCCTTTGGCTTTAAATGACTAGTTTCTATCATGTTTTAGTGTTATTTAGTTTCTGTGTAAAGGGTTTGATAAGTTTTTGTTTTTTGTTAAGAGTTAGGTGATTAGTAAAGGTGAGAATTATTAAGTTGGGAAATAGAGTTTTGGGTAAATATTTCTCTACGTTAGCTGTATGTTTTGAAGAATTTCGACTATCTATTAAGCTTTAAATTTGATTTTGCAATGTCGATTACATTTTGTTGTTAGATTTGGAGTCTTTGGAGATTTTTGTTGTTTGTCAGCAGTAGGAAAGCTAAAAATTGGACGTTTTGGCACCACTTGGATAAGGATCTAAACTTGTTTGAGTGGGTCTTGAGTACGCATTGAGTTTCAATTCTATATTGAACAACCTACAGTTGTTGGATGTTAAGATTCGATAGTTGAAGGTCATTAGAGAAATGTTCATTGAAGTTAAGGTTACTTTACCAAGTACTTGGTAAGTTTTGGAGTAATTTTGTTTAGTTTTCTTATAGGGCTTCAATGTTCATTAAGTTTAAGCATTTAGATAGAATTGCTCATGTTACTTGGGTCCATGAGTTGAATGTTAGAGGCCAAAAAGGGGCCTTCCTTAACTTTACAGTTGTTTGGGTGTTAGTTCTATAAGGTCCGAAGTACAAAGTGGTTTAGGTGATCTTAGAAAGTGCTTAAAATTGTTTGACTCATGTTAATATAATGGATCAAAATCCAAAAAATTATTGATAGTTAAGGTAAAAGTGTATGGAATCAAAGACCCACTAAGATTTTACTTAAGTTGGGTGCTTATAGTGTTAAGAGTTTAAGTTTGAAGTTAAGGGTTCAAAGGTGCAATTTTAGCTTAAATTAAAGTATGTAGGGATTGATATAAGTTAATAATGGAAATGAGAATTGAAGTCCTTGGAATGTAAATAGCTTGAATGCTAATAACGAAGTGTTTTAGAATTTGTTATGACGTCTTACTATGTGAAGATAATTGAGAGGTCTTAATCTTTGTATCAGGCCAAATCGAAGTGGGGAAAGTGTATAATCCTAGGAGATCGAGTTTCTGACAATGAGTGGCTCATTTTCAAGCTTTCTTTATACTTATACATGTTGTTTTATGATATCGTTGGAAAACTACATGACTTAAACTTTTTATAAGTATGTTTTCATTTATGTTTAAACGATGAATTTACTCATCATGATTTCATGAATGTGTATGACTTGGATTTCATAAAAATTTGTTTGAAATTATGATTGTACTTGATATTTTTAATGATGGTTATTTGATGTTTATAATGATTGAGAAGGTGATTTCTCTAATGCTATGTGAATGTCTTTTCATAGTGCCACCTATGGTTGTCAGGGGGTTCTGGGGCTGAAAGAGGTTGCAACCGGAGATCTGAGGACCTGAGCCTAGGTGAGGGTGTGGATGGAGGATTGTGATATTGCTTCTGGCCTAGTTTAATCTAGGATGGGTGGCTTTATGTGTACATAAGAGTGGATATGGAGATGCATACTGTGGTAGGTGCTAAGTATGCATGGGCTCCGTTTGGAAGCATGTTTCCTTGTGGATATGGATCACGTGTGAACTATTCCAGGCTGTGTATTTAGTATGCTATCATAGTTAGATTTGATGGATGTTGTTACTGTAGTAGGTGCTAAGTATGTGTGAGCTCTGTTTGGCCGCGTGTTTTCTTGTAGATATGGATCGTGCGTGAGCTATTCCAAGTCGTGTATTTAGTATGCAGTCATGGTTGGATTGGTTGGAGGTTACTACCTTGGTGGGTACTAAATATGCGTGAGCTAGTTGTGTTCGCATGATTCTTTCATCATGTGTAAGCTATTCTTGGCCCTATATTTAGGCGCCTTGCCATGGTTGAATTGGCTACAGATCTGTTGGCTTAACTTGTGCATTATAGTATTATGTGATGATGACGCGTTAATTTTTTATTTCACTATCGATACATATTTACACTTTTTTCAGCATGTTTTATGAGCTTTACTTCTAAAAATTTGCCATTCACTAAGTTCTAGCTCATGTTTTTAATGTTTACTTCCCCCCCAAGGTAGTGGTCAATGACTAAGCCATCGTTTAGCTTCTCGTCATGGATTGTAAATTATCATTATTTTTGTATGTATTTTTGTAAGTTTTGTACTGTATAATTTTGTGGTTAGAAGTAATGAGGGTCATGCTATGTATACATGTCTTAAGAGTTTTAATAGTGGGATGTAATTCTTTTATAAATAAATATTTAGTTTGGCTATAAATTTTGCTTGAAACTCTGGAATAGTGTGCATGAGTGTGTAGTGAGACACATTTAATGTGTTATTGAATATGAAGTTGGTATTTATGCATAGAAGTGAAAATTATTTTCCATTTTTAGGTTTGAAAACCTCAAATTTTAGTGGAGATGTTGCCAAAATTTCAGTGGAATTTCTTAATATGTGTTCTATAGAAGTAAGTTGGAAAGTGTTGTTTTCAAAGGTGTTTTATCATGCCACGATTTAGATTAGAGAGGAAAACCTAGATCGGGGTGTGACAATTGTAAACTTATCAAATTTCTTCTTGACTTGAATTAATGGAAAACAATTCCATTTAATTCTCTTAAGTCATAAAAATATCAAAATTTTGCTTAAAATTCTCCAAATCACCAAAAGCAGCCCAAAATCACTTATTTGGCGTGACTAGCGCGCATGGGTTGGCAGAAAGGGCTAGCACACACACACAAGGTCTGGACAAGTCTTGTCGCATGCTAATCTTGATGGAAAGCATACAAGTGCAACGAAAAAATAAATAAAAAATACTCTAAATTGCATCTAAACACTTTAGAGATTAACATGCAAAGTACCTTTATTAAAACAAAATTAAGGCTTTACGAATACGCACCTTTGAAGATTTTTCGATCCTTGTAATCTCCTCATGAAATCGAAGTCGGTAGCACCAGTAGAATTGACCTGCTATTCTTCAGACTTAGAATTGGATGGTGGAGCTCGATTTGTGAACGAAATTGAGAGGGATGGAAAATGAAGGTAGAATTTTAGGGTTTTGAGATTTAGTAGAGAGAAAATAATTTGGTATAATTTTTGTAAAATAAAATTTTTCCAAGAGCTCAAAATTCTTTAAAACTTTGAATTAAGCGCTTTAAACACAAATATGCATGTAATAAGCTCACTAAATCTCAACACATCACATTCCACTAACCATTAGTGAAATTTAGTGGGCTAGATGTCTCCTTCTTATGTTGCCATTTTTTACACGTTTATACAGTCAACGGTGTATTTGGTCTCACTTCCACGAGTTTACATGAACGATTCAAGATCACATTGTTTGTACTAACTAGAAAGTGGGCACATTCATAGTACCTAGAATAAGGCATCCAATCTTATTCATACACTAGAGACCATTTGGGCTATATACTCAAACTTGATCCACATTAATGTCTCTACATAAAGTTCAAGTCTATACTAGATAGCCTCGAGACCTTAGTTTATTGGATTCAAGATTATAGT
This sequence comes from Cucumis variabilis, assembly GCA_037974545.1. Taxonomy (NCBI): domain Eukaryota; kingdom Viridiplantae; phylum Streptophyta; class Magnoliopsida; order Cucurbitales; family Cucurbitaceae; genus Cucumis; species Cucumis variabilis. The sequence continues at coordinate 6,157,726 of JBBPDI010000025.1, read as the reverse complement.
ATTTTATTTTCACCAAAAAGTCATCCATAACCACTTTATTGCATATAATATGATTTTAAACTACAAACTATGAGTTTTATAACATAAATTCCAACAAATCTCACAAAGAGGACATGTCACGCGCGCCTTGCATCTTGCATAGTCCATCTTGTGCATGCAAACTTGTCCGTGCACTTGCTTGGCTGTACGCGCCTTACACATCGCTTGCCTTGTGTGTGAGTTGGACATAAAATACAAGCTCAATGCATACGCTAACAACTTTTAATCCAAACGCACGCCCATCTCGCCTAGCAATCGCTCACACTCGGCCAACCACGAACACTGCCTAGAACACCATTTTTAAGCCAGAACCTTAACTTCACTTTAGAGTTTAATATCTTAAAATCCATAACTCAATTGAACATATTTCTTTCTAAAAAGTTGCTATAAAATGTCTTTACTTTCTTACCTCAAAATTTCAACTAAAAAATTCAAAGGATGAGCTCTATAACCCTCTAGAAGTCCACCTTGCTCAGATTCACTCGAATTTTGACCTTCCTTCCTTTATTCAAGTCAAACTCGACTCTCCCTTGGTAAAAACCATTCAGAAGCCCTAGTCTAAAAACTAGACTCAAATCGTGATCGTTGAAGGATAATTTCAGCAAAACACACGAGTAGTTTGAGAGAAATTGCAATCTGAACGGACCTATTTATATAGAACCTTGCATGAATCTTTATTGACTCCTCCTACTTGTCGAAGTTCAAATTAAACATGAAAGAACACTTGTAAAATGCTTTATCGACTCCACCTCTTAATCATTTTGCCTAACCAAAATTCCAAAGTACTAAACAACAAGCTAAAACGGCATGTTAATCTCACTTGTTATGGCTAGAAGCTCCAAAATGCATGGTCATGTCATACTAAGCTCTAAAGAAGCCTTCTCACCAAGATAAAATGCCCTACAAACCTCTAAAGGCTTGTTTTATTCACCTATCCAAGGCCATCTCATCAAACATTCATGGAAGTTATTTCATCCTTCTCTGCCACACACACACAAGTTGCTTGTCTCTTAACCTATGTTTGAAATTTCCACGATAACCTCTTTAGAGGTTATTTTCTCCTCTTTTGGCTTGCCCACCAAGCCTAAAACGTCTAATTCATGGACTTAAGCTAAATTTTTCCTTTTTCCAACTTAACTCCTCCTTAACTTTAAAACTATTCCCTCATAAGTTTCCTTCTTTCTACCTACCATGACACACTTACAATGACATTTTTCAAGCCTACTTTTTAATCTCTACTTCATTTAAAATCGTCCTTTTAAAAATTTTTGAAAATCCAAATTAGTTAGAGTTTGGGGTTTACATTGTCCCACCCCAATCTGCAAGACAACCAAAACGTAGGAAGTAGAGCAGATAGAATACAATTTAGCTTAAACTTTGCTATTGGTCTTATCGCTAATCTTATTCTCAACTCCTTTTAAACTACTAAGTGATAAAGATAACGTAACACAGTGAAAGTCATAACTTAACTTTATTAATAACATGTAAGACCCAAACTTTAGGTAGTGTAGATTTTCAAAAGAGTTTAAGAGGTTTGAAAGAAGGAAAATTTTTGGTTTAAGTATAAAAAAAAATAGTACTTTAGGCATTTTGGTTGGCTTGGCAAAATAGTTTTGAAGGTTAGAAAGGCATTTTGAGTGTTTAAGCTAACTTTAGAAAGAAGTTTTTCATAATCGATTGAGACATTTTCACTCAAATTGGTCTTGAAAGTTCATAAATTGAGTATAGTTTATTGACAAAGGTTGCCAAGCATTTTTGATATGAGAAAGTTGGCGTTTTGGATAAGAGAAGGCGAGAAGGTTAGTTCGCGAGTAAATTTAAGCAACACGTACTCCCAGAAGGCTACAGAATGTATAGTTTAGCGTTTTGGTCTGTAATTTTGAGAGAAGAAAGTTAATGCATTTTAGCGAAACTTTGTAGAAGGAAGTTTTGCCAAAAGAGTTACGAATTTTAAGTTATAACTTTTCTAAGTTGGGTTATGTAGTCTGGGCGAGAACTAGGCAAGATGACCTTGAAGTTAGCTATGAGTTTTGGACAACTATATGGCATGATAAGTGCAAGGGGTTTAAAGTTTTATCGAGGTATAAAAACCTCGTTAACATGCATTTTGAGATGTAAAGTAAGTAGGAGGTGCCTTAAGAAGGTTTAAGGTTGATTTAAGCAAGGATGAAGTGTCAACTTGTACTCATGCAAGAAATTCTATAAATAGGCCAGCTTCAAAATTAAGTTTCTCACAATCCACTTGAGTGTTTTGAGTAATTTTATTCTCAAAAGTTTCTATTGTAATTTATTTTATTTATTGGGGTTGCGGGTTTAATTTGAGAAAGGAAAAGAGTTTGAGTTAAAAGAAAAAAGAAAGGTTATTCTCGGGTAAAAACTGAATAGTCTTTACTCCAAGGAGCTTACAGAACGCATTCAGTTGAATCTTTTGCTGAAAGATTGTGGTAATATTACTAAGATAATTTGAAACAACTTTGTAGAAGGAAATAATTTTACTTGAGTTTTGGATTTTAAGTTATAAAGCTCAAAACGGAAAGAAGAGTTCTGGCTGAGAATAAGGTTTTGGGCAGTGGCCGAGTTTAAGAAATTAGCATGGTATTTTGAGCATGTATTTTGGTTTTAAAGAGGCTTTTCTAAGCTTTTTAGGACTATGTTTGATGTTTTAGAATAAAAGGGAATTAATTGAAGTTATGTTCCATCATTTCAGGACAAGAGAAAATCGGACAAGCTTAACGACCAAGGTGTTATCTACAATCAGTGAGTGAAAAATGAATTTACTAAGATTATTTCAACTTATAATTTGCAAAATGATAAGGATTTTAATATGTTTTAAGTATGCTTTTAAGTGAATCTTATTTTTATTTCAATATATTATGAAGAGTGTTAAAGCATGTTATTTAGAAAAGTATTCTAAAGCATTAGTTTAGAAACGTTTTTAGCAAGCATGTATTTATAAGATTTACAAGCAATGATTTATGAAAAGCATGAGTTTAATAGAATATTTTTAAAGAGAAAATCACGTTACTCTATATACCGAGTTCTCGATGGTCAATGTGCATAGTCAGGGGTATAAGGCTATGCTGACCACTTAGTTGCTGCCACTGAGTTCAGGCAAGAATAGTATGATCAATGCTTTACTATCTTGATCGAGTTCAGGTAGGAATAGTATGATCAGTGCTCTGCCATCCTGACAGAGTATTTAATTGAGGTTTAGCAGGATAGTATGACAGAAGGCGCTCTGCTATCTTGTTTATGTTTTCCAGGGTATAGAGTATACAGAGCTAAATAAGTATTTGATTGATATAAAGTGTTTAGTATAAAGAGAATTCTTAAAGATTTTATGATATGTTTATGAAATATTTAAAGTACGTTTGTTTTATAAAACCATCACTCATTGGGCTTTTTAGCTCACCCTTTCAAAATGTTCTTTCACTTTTCAGGTAGAGATTGTGATCCAAGAACCTGATCGTTATCTTCAGATTACTGTGCAAAAGTTGTTGATAGTTCAGTTATTAAGGGTCAGTTTTAATCTTATCATGTACATGGTTTTGCATAAGGTTAAGTGTTGTTATATTTGGTCTATAAAGTAAAGCTTCTAGTTGTCAAGTTGTTTCTTTTAGATTCCGCTGCATAAGTTTTAATTTTTATAAGTTGTTAAAAGCTATAGTTAGGGTCATTTGATGTTGTTCAGAAGAATAATGACATCAATTGGCTTCATGCCACGTCTCGAGTCGTGCAAGCAGGTGCTTGGGATAGGGTGTGACATAACAGACATTTGATACATAAATACAACACCTTGACCAAATAAACGATGCTTAACTATTTTTAAAACTCCTAGAGTTATCTCGTCTCAAATCCTTCAACCATCTTCTCTACTTGGCCTAAACGCCTAATCCTAGAAGATGGGATTTTTCAAACTTCAGTCGAAAGACTCAGTGGGGTTTTATGAAAACCTTTCACAATACCTTTTCATAATCATTTCGCAAAATAATATCAAGTAATTTAAACACACCAACAAATCCTTTCATTTTGCCAATGATTCTGAATCACTCTCTATGCTAGATCATGTAACTTCTCGTTTAGACTACTGAATCATCTGCATCCAATAGTATCCTGCTTCGTCCTTTTTTCTCAGGACGCTAAGCATTATACACTCATTTCAAAGTATAAGTCAACTTTAACACCACATAGTCTTATACATTCATGGTGGCCTTTAACTCTTTATATGCACATAAAAGTTAGCATCATCTCAAGGAAACAACTAATGGTTTGAAAACCATTTATACTATTGAAATCATAAACATCAAATTAAGCTTTAACATTATAAATCATGTTTGAAAACATATAAATTTTCATAGAAATCTCTTTTAAAATATTTCTCATTTGAATTTTCTTTCAAATCAGTAAAGAGAAATCATAATAAGTTTTTAACTTCAATTGATTTGAGAGAAAACACGCACAGAACTTTAAAAGAAAAGCACTCAGCACATTTTACCAAAGATCCTCCTCTTCCTTCTCTTCTCATGAAGCCTTTTAGAAGAACAAACCCCAAAACTTAACACTTTGTTTTTCTTCTTCTCACCAAAGCAAAACAGCAACATTGTAGTTTTTTTTAAAAGAAAAAAATCTTTTTGCTTACTTAATGACCAGGTCCTTTAAAATCTTTTTGCTTAGTTAATGACCAAGTCCTTTATTAGAACCCTTAAACTAACTTAGTTATACTTAAACTTTTCTAAGTTCGCCAACACCTGCTTAAAACTTTACATGCGTAAATTTAATATTTAACACAACAATGCTTAAATCCTTAATCAGATTGACCTTTTTTTCGCTAGACCTCTCTCTCGCCTAACTCCATACCGTGAATAACTTCAACCACTTAACATTTCTTGTCAATAACCTTATCGTGTGGTTACATTTTTACTTCAAGAAATCTTCCTCGTGAACCAACCAATTTTTATTCGCATAGAACTCTTATCGCGAACTTAAACTTCAAGGCATCTCGCAGACTTCTTCTCCTCGAAACACTTGGTTCTTCACTCGAAGACTACAAAAAAACGCCTAGTCTAACACTTAGTCAAAACTTTCACTTCTTAATTTACATTTCAGGTACGGTGTTACATACATACACAATTTATTGCTCTATTATGGTATCAACATTTGTTAATTAGTGTATACCACCATCCCACCGCCTTAGGTTCCGCTGAACTTGGTACGACCTCTAACGTGTTATGATTTGGTGGTTAGAGCTAGGAAGTATCAACAACCTCCTACCAACACCTCAACCACAACCACTAGAACCATAACAACAACCGCCACCTCCTCTACCACAACCTTAAAAAAGTGGGATGTTTTGAAATTATATTTCTTTTTGTAATTTTTTTCTTTTCTTATGAAGTTTATATTCCCTTGTAGTTATGATATTTCAATACAAGTACAAACTTTGACACATTTCTTTTGCATTCAGTTTTTTTTGTCGCAAGTTTGGCTCCCCACATTTTAAGTATGTACTTTAATTTTTCTTTGACCTTCCATGATAAATTTTGTGAAATAAACTACTCGAAATAAAGTTTCATTTGTTATTCAGGTGTCTAACTTGTTAAGGAAACTTACTTAGGAAACATTTATGTAGTTTATTAGGCGAGCAAACTTTACCTCAAACCTCTTTTGTAAAACTTTTCTGTGAATAATCTTATCATTAAGTATTAGTGATGATAACATTGCTAACCTCTAAGTTTGGGGTGTGTGAGGTCTAAGCTAAAAAGCTTTCAAAATTTTTGAAAATCCTATCAAGGCATGTAGAAACAAGGTGTTTTAACAAAAGTTAAAGAAATGTCAAAATGTGAAAAATCTAAAAAAAAATTGTATTCTTTTATTCAATTGAAATAACAACTCTTATGTTGCATCCTCTCGCAAAAATAAAATAAGCATAGCTTCAAAAGTAAAAATTTATAGAGTTAAGTAATAAGAGGCAATAAAAGTTATAATTGAGGAGAGGGATAGAATCATAAAGTACCTAAGATTTCCCACTGAACGCCAAACTACAAGTATATAAGTAAATAAAAAACATTCATTTGTCAAATAAAAGGATTCAAAACTCTTTGAAAACTTTATCATTTATGAATTTGAAAATAAGGTTTCTTGCCGGAAATGAACAAAGGTATTTTGATTCTTAAGCTTGTCGCGTTTTAAACTAAGAAATGTCTTTATAGCAAAAAGTATGCGATAAAAGTAAACCATAGATAACGAATAAAACTTGACAACGTTTTGAGAAGTTTAGAAATGCAAAGAGAAGAGTAAGTATTTGAAAAGGAATTGTGCTAGGGAACAATCATAATGTGGAGTGATGCTTGAGGACAAGCATTATTCTAAATTTGAGAGTGTGATAACTTGTAGGAATACAAGTTATTATGATCTTTTGGGTAGAATAATGGAACCAAAATGCATAGTTAAAGTGTCAAAATGTGTGTATTATGTTGAACATCCATAAATTTTCAGAAATGCACTTTACATAAGTCTCCATGTCTGTTTTACCGTATTTTAAATGTCTTAACTCACAATTATGTACACAAGAAGAATCTAGAGAATCGCAAGGGAGCTCACACGAAGACAAGGCGAGAAGACCATAATAGAACGCAAGAACAGGTTTGCTAAGAGATAACAATGGTAGTTGGAGTGATGTGACTTGTTGGCAGAGGCTGTTTTCGGTGTTTACACACCTAAAAGTATAGTTTTCCACACAAAAGTTGCCTATAAAAAACTACTCCTACTTATTCAAGGGAGGCCAAACTGGACCAACACTAGAAGAAATTTGGCCTTTAATGTCGATTTAAAACCGACATTAATAGCCTTTAGTGTCGGTTGACAATTGACATCTATGCTAGTGTTATTAAAGGCCCTTAATGTCGTTTCTACTTTGATGTCGGTTTTAAACCATTAAAGGCCTCATTAATGTCGGTTTAGAAACGACATTAAAGGCCTTTAATGTCATTTTTCAACCGACATCTTTGATAGTGTTATTGAAGCCCTTTGATGTCAGGTGAACTTTGATGTTAGTTAAAAACCGACATTAAAGAGGTCAACAATGTCGGTTTTTTGGTTCATTTTTATAAATTTATTTTTATTAAATTATTGCATTATTGTCCATTTTTCTATGACATAAAATAGTTAAAAACATACATTATGTGACTGTGTAGATAAATATTTTTTTACGCCAATAAATAAATAAAATTAATATTTTTTTAGATACTATAATATTCTCTTTTACATATGTATATACAAAATGAAATCTTAGTATTGTGTTTATATATACATTCTACAAAATTTTAAATACATTCTACAAGAAATCCTAAACTCCTTCAGTCTTCAACCTGAACGAACCTTACAAACCGAGCGATGAATCTGGGAAACGAAGCTGATCAATTTGATCGTGGATATGCATGAACAAAGCTGAACGGCAACAGATGATCCACGCGGTCGAGGACAAAGTGCAAAATGGTGTTTGTTTTTTCAACTGTTACCAAAAACTGAAAGTTGCCAACTTGAAAATTAGACAGAGCTTTGGTCCTAACGTTTGATCAATGAAAATTTATTTTTAAAAATTGAATTATTCACAGGAGTACTAGAAAGACATAGCAGTAGTAGATTCATTTCATCTAGATGCAAGAGAAAGAAATTGAACATTTTGAATATAAGCTGCTGAACCAAATGTAAATATGTTATATTAACTCATAATGTTATTTTATTTCATACTCAAAACAAAAACTAAAAATCGTTAAAACATCAAAGAAAATTGAAATAGAACTTCACACCATAAAATATTTAGAACACAAATAAAACACATTTTCTTTAAAGCAAAACTAAAAATACCTAAGTGTCATTTCTATGCATTTCATGGTAAGTTTCTTAGTATTTACATTAAAATAGTTTCACATTTCTAAAACACATTTTCTTGAAGTTGGTGTATCCACATAACCTATTGTTCAAGACTCTATATGTGTTACTCCATAGTTATCATAACAATTAGGGGAAGATATTATGAGTGTTGGAATTTCAGAGACGCACCATTACGCTTCAAACACACCATAATGCTTCATTCATGGACAATCGGCTTCGACGCAAATGAAAACAAGAGAGGATGGAGGCTTTAGTTTGAACAAAAATCAAGGGAGGAATTTTTCTAACCTTGTACGTGAAAAAAATTGAATTAATTTTCCATCATTTTTTCTTACCCAGAATTGCAAGCAGTCACCATGGTACGAAAAGCCTAAAAAGATAAACAAGAAATATTCCAATAAGATCCAATATTGCACACATCCCCTCCCCCTACCCATGTAAAACGTTTGTAAAGCTATAAAGATATAAAAAGAAAAATCAAAACAACAGCAACACATCAATCTGTATAGTTCAAATCACTATAACTCTCTAACAAAATCTTCTCCTGCAATAACTATTAGATTATAGAGACCTTTGAGTAAAAAAAAATTGGCTATTCAATTCAAGCTATCTAATTAGGCAATTGATATTCAAACATGAAATCATCCACCTCAAAATTTCATAATTTGGAAGCGCAATTCAAACTACGAGCATAACCAAATAACCATAAATTAAAAAAAAAAAAAGAAATGGAAACAGAAAATAATTTATTTTTATATTCTACATGTATACACATATACTAAAGAGAAGATTCTGTAAAACAAATCCATCCTTGGATTAACAGTTTCCAATTTCATTCATTTGCTGATATTCTTGAGTTGGACATGCACAAAGAACAACAAAATGACATCAATTGCAAGAATTTAAATCAGATTTGAGAGCAAAAGGCAGAATATCTAGAGTATTTGTACTTTAATTTGTACTCTTTCAGCCAAACTGTGGCTATCTGTAGCTTGACCTCTTCTAGCTCTAACATGGATTAACAGCTCCACAACAAAAGGTTTTTTTTAATGGAGTTCACAGAATATACGTTTGGCACTCGAGCAATATCTTTCAGAAAAATAAACAACAATAGAATTTAAGTCAACTCAACTCAAACATTCCAAAATCAACAAATATTATAAACTCAATGCAACTTTGTACCAAACAATCCATATATTTCTATCAAAACTATGATTTCAACTAACTCAAAAGGATAACTTAGAATTTAGATAGGCCATCAAATTTCACAACCACAAAGGTGTCCATGAACAAACCAACAGAGAAGTTCAAACAACCTCTCGAGAAAATAATGAAAGGAAAAAAGATGTTTCTACATAAAATTTCTACAGCCCATGTTATAAGAATAAAACTTGTAAGGTTTAGTGGGGTTAAAAGCCATAAAAGAAGATTAAAAGAAACTTACAGCTTTGCGAATCATAGCCATCTGAATAAGGTTTGTTTTTCACGCGAGCAAGAGCTTAGTCTCACGCTGTCAAATAATGAGCAAAAGAAGAGAATAGAGTTTCTGATCATGCATCATTGGCAGAATGAGGCTCAACCTCAAATAGAGCTCTAGTGTCTAACAAACATCATAATTGAACAACACAAAGAGATAGCCAAAGCACACAAATCAACGAAAAAATGCAGTAGTACCTTGGAACTAAATGGTTTAGCAGACTTCACAAGAACTACTTAATAGACTTATGAAAGATAGACTTCCCTTGATGATGATGAATCTGATTCAATTTCAGACCTATTGGTATAACTGCTTTGTTCCACTCCCTAACTGTGAGACGGATTCCTATGGAAAAGAACTTCATAAACGGAAACTTATCATGAGCACTAATCCAAAAATGTAGCTTCTGTTGAAATTCAATTGAATAAGTTCGAACTCACAAACCTGACTTCTAATTAATGCTTGCTTCACACATTGCATTAAACAAAGTATATATATTTATATATATAACTAATACCATTCAACTACCTCCCTTTTAAAGAAACCATGCACAAACACAATGAATTAAAACACCCTAACAATTTGGGAATAAAGTACCAATAGGAAAAGCCTATATTCTATAATACATGTTCCAGCAGAATTGATGGTGTTATAGATTCCAAGATGAGTAATTTTCAGGTAGCTATTACGATGAAGCAAATGTAAAAGCAAATCATTAATTAGTCATAGTTTTAAAGTAGAACAGGAGCCAAATAGATGCTTAAGATTAAAAAAAAAAAAACCTTACCATTGGTTCTATATGAAAACGGTTAGTGTTTTATATTAAAAAAACTCAAAAAAAAAATTTAGAAAAAACAACCTCCCATTTTAAGGGTCGTTAAAAAGTATATTTGTATAAACAAAAACCATTAGTACCCTGTTACAAAAATACCTCTTTCAAAAGTTGCATGAGTATCATATTTCGAAAAAAAATCGTACTGACTCAAAGTAACTTCAAATAAACTCATAACTATACAAACTATTGAAACATTTCTAAACTTCTTTTTTAAAAAGGTTAGGAACATTTAATGGTAGAAACATTATTCATACAAATTTTTAAGGTTCGAGATATCTTCTTAAATGGGTATTTTCGATTTATGCCCTTGTTACTAGAAATAAGGATACGTATAAAATTCTTTGAAGCTTAGGAGTATTACTATAATTTTTTAAAGTACATATAGTCAATTTTGAAACAGAGTATTAATAGTTTCCCTTCCATACTAACCGTAAGAATATTTTTTTTTTAAACATTTTGAAGTAGAAGGTTCTATTAATGAAACTCTTAAAAGCTAAGAAATTTGGGGATTTTTCTCCTCACCATAATTCATATCTTCAAAGTTCAACTAAATGAAAAAATGGCAAATTTAGAAAGAATTGCAGTGGTCCCACAATGAACTGATATGAAATCTAAAATGGCAAATCTAAAAAGGCATAACTAATAGAAGTAACACTGAACAATATGGTATGGGCTTAATATTGAGCAAGCAAATGGCTTTTTTTTTCTTTATTTACTGAAAATGTTACTCTCAACTAAGTAGTATTCTTAGTAACATATATAAGTTAGTAAGCTGTTCATTAAATTATATTCACTGTATTCCCCACTAATCTGGCCTCCTAAGTAATCTCAAAACGAAAGAAAGAAAGTTATCTACAATTTGGCCCTTAAGGAAATTATTTCCTCTTTCAAAGAGAAAAAAGAAAAAAAAAAAAAAAAAGGTAAGGCCTCCCTTTCAACAAGACTTTACCCTCCCACCACCCTACCCGTCTCAATCTCAAATCAACATATGTTAAGAGATGATATACGTAACCTGTGTGTGATACGTTGTCAAAGAACTTGTCCCAGCCTCAAGAATGCTTCGACTCGATCAAAAGTTGAGTATTTTGCCATCGATCCTTGGCCTAACTACGAAATCAAATTTTCTCTGGCAGTGGGTCGAGTTTGGAATAGACCAAAGTCTTGTATAGATCAAAGAGAACGATCCGTTTGGCTGGGGAAATGAAGGCACGACGATGAAAAAATGTTGGGCTCATGACGGTGGTGGATTCGACGACTGGGCACGTGGGACTCTTGTGGCGGAAGCAGGACGACTACTAGGCACGATGACAACTGGGCATGAGGGATTGGCTTGAACGATTCTTATGCGGCGGTTTTTGGAGAGAATAAGGCTAGGGTTGAGATGAGATTGAGAAGAGAGAGTAAAGCATGAGAGATTAAGAAGCGAAAAGTAAAGGGCTAGAGCTTGGATGAGATTGAGAAGCGAAGAGAAACCATTAAATTTTTACAAAATAGAAAATATAGAAATAGAAATTTAAAATCGTGTGTGGCTAGGAGAGAAAGGGGGTAAAATATGAGACCTAAACCATTTAACTTTTTACAAAATAAAAAAGGTGCTTTAAGGTTATTTTTCAAACAGAGAATGTTTAATGTAAGTTTTAAACCGACATTAAAGAGAAAGGTTTAATGTCGATTTAAAATCAACATTAAACATCCGCCTTTTGAAAAACGACATTAAAGCCTATTTTTCATTTTTTCCACCTGGCATTAAAGGGTAGATTTCTTCTAGTGCAAACTCTAAAGAGAGGTGGAAACAGTTAGTCTTTCTATCATCTGTAAAGTATTTTTATTCTTATTCTTGGGTCAAATTGTAAAGTGAATGCTTAGAGTCTAGGTAAAGAAGAGTCCATGTTCCACTTTCCTCTAACATGTAATCTTTTCCATTCTATTTTCTTTCCACTTTTATATTTCTTGTCATATATGTTGTTCATATTGTACAATGGCAGAAGGCCTACATCTTTTAATATATATTACATGTTTATACCTTTTAAATCCATTACATATTTACTTTTCATCTATCAATATGTTATTCATAATTTAGGTTTGTGATAAGTTCTTGATAAGAAGTTTCACTTTTAACTTTTATCGCGTTAACTAAGCTATTTTCATTACTTGGCCAGTGTATATCGCTAACTAACCGAGAGGGCAAGTAGCAAGGATAAGACTAATGAGTATGATAATATGTATAAATACTCCTTATTATAACCTCTTTTTATTAGAATAATGAGATCAAACACATAAGAAGATGATCAAAGCGTGTGACTTACGTTGTAAATACATGAGTATTTAAAAATACAGCTTACGTAAGTATCATACTTGTTTTATGCGATTTTCATGTTTAAACTTAGGATAAGTAAACGAGAAGAAAAGAGCAAATCACAGAGGACATCTCGCACACAGAAAACACGATGAGAACTCGGCTGACGAATAACATCTCCAGGCGAGGAACCACGTCATCACGCAAGAAAGGCTCACTAGAAGACAAGAAAGGCTCACTATAAATATCAAGTAAATGTATGAAATATAAACTTTTAAATAAAAACTATTGTAATATTTTAACAAATCTATTCCTCACGTGATTGAAACTAGATTGACCTAGCAGCAGTAAGTTCAGCACATGGAGATTCACAATCTGTATCAAGAAAGAGGGAAAACATTTTGAAAGAGTGAGTTGATAGACTTAGTGAGCAATAGTTTTATAAAATAAGTTTCATAAACAGTTTAACATAAAACTGAAGCTTGAAGATCATCTATACATAAACAATCATTTCATAACATGATACTTGAAACATTGAACTTTTGCATAGCTTTTGAAAGGCAATGATCCATAGCCACAAGCAATGTTAAACCTCTTCGTCCAAAAACGAAACAGTCGATAGAAAACAGTTTTTATCGTAATCCTCCTTCTTAACACTTAGCTAATTTTTCTAACTTTTTTCTTTCTTTTAAACCTCAATACTTAAACCTTCGAAGGATTTTTATTTCCTTTTTCAACAAGTTTTCAAAAGTCAGAAATTTGGGATTTCATAACTGAGATGTTTGTCGGATGCTGAAATAGTAAAGTATTTAAAGGATCAATAAAAGACAATTGTTTCAAAATTAATGCTACATTGGATGACCATTTGTCTTCTTGAGTCAAGGAATGCAAGGAAAGAGATGGCGCGTTCAAGTGTTGGTGTCATTTTGGTTGGGTTCGGCGGCCAATTCTCTTCCCTTAAACTTGTTTTAACCTTAGGAGTGACATATACGTTTGACTCAAAATTTATTTTTGCATTTTTGTTTTTTTGTTTGTCATGCCACATTTATTCGTGTCCTATATATGTCTTATGTGAATTATACTATATATGGTGAATCATACGAGTGGATTAAAATGACATAATTAGGAAAGGAAAATATATTAAATGGAAAAATAAGGTGGTGCTTGAGGGAGTTGCATGTGCACCTCAATTGGAGCAGCTGTTTGGCAGAATAAAGGCAGCGCAACAACCAAATTTTGACATTTAAATGCATGTCACTAAAGCAAAGTAGTTGCGTGATGGGACGTCATTTAATTTGTGGACTTTTACCATGTTATATATCTCTTGTCACAATCATAAAATTTTGAAACATTAAAACAAACTAAATAACATTCACGTTCTTGTAAGTTTTATTTATCAACTTTATGAAATCTAATTGACTCAGTTTTCTAGTAGAGAATTTGAAAGCAAGAAATTCAATCAACAACAACAAAAAAAAAATTGTTGTGTTTTATGTTTTCATATATTTATTTTGATTGTACATTCAAAGTTTTAATTCTAATTTACCAATGATTTTAGATGTTTTTGATACTACATAAAATTAGTTGGAGTAACCAATTAATATTTAGTTATAAACTATTAATGTTATGGGTAGTTCATGATCGGTAAAAATATAAATATAAAAATAAAACCATAAAAGTTTACCTAAAATACCAAAGATCAGATTCAAGAGTGACAGGAAGCATACTCAGGAGAGTTTTAACAAATAAGGAGAAAAGACAATTAAGCTAAAGATTGAGGTCGAGCCAGTTGACAGGCCCACTTTTGGCCTTGAAGGTAGAGATTAACCCTAGGAATTCCCAAATGAGTGGCCAATATGGATCAACCCTTTGATCTAGAACATCCCTAGTGACCTAAATCAACTGAGTGTCGAATATCTGAATAGGAACATAAATTATAGATTCCAAATTAAAAAATCACAAGGAAGACCTTAAACCTTCTTATACATATAGCAGAACAACCCTAAAAAGGTAAGCTCAACTTCTTCCTCAAAAGACTACATGCCCTTTGATAACTTGTAGAAATACAAGTTATTGTGGCATTTTAGGTAAAACAATGAAGTCAAAACGCGAAATAAATGATCAAAACATGTAGCTTTTAGTGCAAATTTATAATATGAAGAGAATTTACATAAGTAATTAAGTTTCATTAACTATGCTTCAAAGTGTTGTTTTATGCTGGCTGGCGAAAATAAGAAAAGAAAAGAATCACAATAAGAATCTCATGCAAGAACTCAACGATAAGAAGTTTCCTGGTGAGTCAAAAGGTGAGATGCCAACACATCATTACTCGAGATGATTTGCTAAAAGACACGAGTGGTAGTTGGAGCTAATGTGACAAGGAACAACTACTTTTTGCGCTCACATTTATAGGCAAGGACACTTGTGCAACATAGCAAGAACAGATGTGCAACATAGAGCAATTAATTTACCACTATAAAAGAAGCCAACTCCAGTATGAAATATAGCAAAGGTCATTCTTTAAGGAGGTTTGTGAAAGGACGAGTTTTAGAGTCCCTCACTATTTGTAGTAGTATGTCACACCTTGCTTTAAATGCCACTCCATGCGAGCAGATTGAGGTGTGTCGCCTAGACACCTATCACGTATCACCCCGTGAGATTACGTGTTGAACGCCTAGTAAGCAAAATAACTTACTTATCTTGTCTCCTTGTGAAGTCTCTGCCTCGAACTTAAACTTTTTTATCTCAACAGAAAGTTATTACTTTTAGACCTTACTCCATCGCCTAGCACATTTTACACAATACAAATGAACTTTGGCCTTTAGGCGATAAGATCAAATAATAATAAAGCAATGGAATCACATAACTTATTCTCTTTATTAACTTAACACCTTAGAGACTTCATACTTTACAATTACATTCCTTTTCTCACAAGTCAAAAAATTAAAACTAAGTTTTGATCCACTTTTCTTCCTCCACCACCTAATGTTGCTCCTTATGGCGAGGGTAACTAGAGGTGTAAAGGCCTCATTCTCACCATCTCCTTAGTCATCCAACAACCATTTCAAGGACAACCATCAAGGCTTCCTTTGCCAGACTCACTTTTTTCGATCACCAAATTTGGCCTTACCAACTTGAGTATAGCCCTTGATGTCGCTCTGAACTAAGCAGTAGCCCTTGGCATTAAGGAGTGAGTCCCTTACCTACCGACTCTTTAAACATGATATAGGATGACACAGCTTCCAATTTGCACAAGTTTACATAACAACCCACCTTTTACTCCTTTAGTTAGCTTCTATGCCAGACATTCATTCCTTACTTGGCTTTAACATCTGACAACCTAGGGATGGAAAACTTAAGACGTAAGTCAATGATTTAGTGAGTGATAAGTTTAAGAAATACCTTTTGGGGGAATACAACATTTTCAAATATAATTACCATATGGTCATTTTATATACATATGATTCTCATCGCATCAAAACATAATCACAAGCTTTTATCGCATTAAACGCAACCACAACAATGGCAACAATTTCACGCAATTCGAGTCATCAAAGCATTCACTACTCATCCCTAGGTGGGATTCACTTTTCACCCGTGTCTTGCAATTTTCCTGAGATTTCTACCAACCCCTTGTAATACTCATTACTTACTCAAACCTTGGATTCGCTTTCACCAACATCTCATCTCTTAGACATGTGATTCACTTCACCATCTAGATGGACTTAGGATTCACTTTTACTAGTGTTTCGCATATCATTCATCATCTAGATCTGGAATTTACATTCACCAGCATCCAACGTCAAGAATGCATCTCATACTCGGTTAAACTTGAGATTCATTTTACCAGTATCTCATCGTCGAGACCTGGGATTCACATTCACAAACGTCGTGCGATAGACCGTATCACACCACATCATATAATCATCACAATTAACAACAAAGGGATAAGAGCTCAGAAGCTTTTTATACAATACACCATAGCACATTAATGATAGTTTTAAGCAATAAACACCAAACATAAGATCATAAGGATTTATAATCATTCATAAAACTTGACATTCATTGATAAAGGATCATTCAATTATTTACAAGATCATTCACGAAATACTTGTCTTACTTGTGAAATATCACTCACAAAAATACGTAGTCTCAAATATTTCTCCCGTTGCTTTCAACTTTCTTCCCTAGTCTAGTGGTTCCCTCAACCAGCCCCTTCGACACTTCAAACCTCCTTTTAATAATTTATTAAAATGTAAGCATCTCATGTCCTTTTTCTTTCGGTCTTTAGTCTTATTTATAGTAACTTTTCACATCCATATATTGGTCATTTTCAAGCTTTACACTTGTCACCCTACCATTTCACTGCGTTACGAAGCTAACCCAATCTCAACATGTAAGCGAGCATTTGATTCGTGATTAGACATCGTCCTTGAGATGCCAACCTTATCTCCTTAGAAACCTAAATTTCTTTTAGTCCAACTCTCTTCTCAAGAAGCCACACAACATTTACTTTGCTTCAAAGGGTTGACCAATCACCTCATACAGCCGTCCAACTTTTTAACAGAACACCTACCTCGTTGCTACCATACTTAGATGCATGCACTTCTCCTCGCTTTACTACACCCAACGCCTAGTTCTTAACATCCATCACGTACTCCTTCCTCACCAACTAATTTGCATCACATTGCTTACTTTAACACAGTGGCATTTAGGCCTATATACTTCTCTTCGCATCACTCTTTCTCCTCTCGCACCTTCTTCATATAATGCCTCTTTAACAAGATTCCATTTATGGATTCGAGTCTTACATAGTAGTGCTTCCTTTACCTCTTCTTTGGTCAACATTTGAGCGAAAGCCTAAAGAGAGATTAGACATGGAGAAGCTTATCCACCATTATCCTAACTTGTAAAAGAGTTAAGGAATACATGGCAATTAATTTTGCTGTTTGGCACATTTCTTTACTTTCCATTTTTGTATTTTGTAATGTATTGTATGAATATTCTTATTTTTATGGCCGAGAGGCCTACATTTATGAATAAAATGCATGTTTTATTCATTACCTTTCTTCTATTTCTTTACTATTCATCTTGTTGAAGCGTTTTAAGTAGTTTAAGTACATGTTATGTACTTGATAAGGAATCTTTAAATATAAGACTCATCGTGTTTAGCCTAAGCTTAACTCAATCGCTTGGCTAGCATTCGTTACCAACTACTTGAGAGAGTAAGTAGCATTAGAGTTTCTGTGGCGAGCACTATCACACTTCGCCTCGAGTATCTGTTGTAATTTGAAATGTTCAAAATTACTTTGGGAATTAGTTTAATGTATAGTGATACATTATAATATAAAGTTTATAAAACTTTATTATATAAATTTAATTTTAGATATGATTTAAAATTAATTTATGAGAGATAAAATATTTGAATCAGTTGAAATATTAATTTAATGTGAATTGGGTTCATATTAAAATTATTGGTTATGTGAGAAACTTATATTTGAATATAATTCAAATTTAATTTAAATTAAATATAAGCTATTAATTAATTGGAGAATTAATTAATAGTTTTGTTTTATTTAATTTAATTAAATTAATATAAAACTATAATATAGTGGAGATATATTAATTAAATAAGATTTAAAAGAAATATTAATGAAATATGATTTAATTAATTATTAACTAATTGATTAATGGTTAATTAATTAGTAGATTTGAAATTTCTATTAATTTAATTTTTTAAAAATTAATAGAATCTCATAATTCTCTCCTACTCCATTTCCTACTCCAAGAAGGAAAGAGAATTATAAATATCTAGTAGAAAAGAGTTTTCTTTAACGATTCAATCAATCAATAAAGAAAGAATAATTTTGCTTTTCTGCAAAAGAGTTTCTCAAAAAAATCTCTAAATTTTTTTTTATCCCAATTGATTCCCACAAACCAATCTCATCGTAGATGATAGGAAGGTCTCTGACGGGTGGTGTCCCAATTTAGAGATTTACTTTATAGATTTAGAGACATAAACAAGTAAGTTTTTCTTTCTCTGATCTATAATTCGAAAGCATGCTTAGCCTTTAAGTGTTAATAAGAAAAGTAGTTTCTTAATTATTTTTGCCAAAGTACTGGTATTTTGGGATTCCCATATTAAATTGAGGAATGGTTCTGTAAAATCTTGCACTACACCATAGGACTTTTATCCCTTCAAGGCGTCCCTAACTCGTCCTTACGAGATAAGCGTCCCTCCTCGTTCCTATAGATAAGTGTTCTTACCTGTCATGGGGTCTTTAAATCCCATCCCTTTAGGGTAAATTTTGAGATAATTGGGTCCGACAAAACCGTTATAAACCCCAAACTTTAAATTCTTTTTCAATAAGAAATCTTAAACTTATTTTTAGTAATCCTTAAACATACTTGAGTGAACAGTAATTATGAATAAATACTTCACATAAGAAGATACTTGAATAACTTTCATGACATAAATAACTTTCATAACATCACTTAAAACATTTATCATAAATTATTCATAAATCATGGCTTGAAATAAATTTAATAAAATATTTTTCACTCACAAATACAAGCTTAATTCCTTGGCCTATAAATAAGCATGATCTCTTCTCGACCTAAAAATGTGGTAAAATAATCCACTTAACTCCTTTTGATCATAAAAACATCAAAAAAGTACTTAAAGCTTCCAAAATTATCCAAAAAGTCCTAAAACATGTCATGACACTGTCTGACATGCATGGGTGGGCGGCAAGGCCTTGGTCGCGCGCTGGGCTGCTTGCGTACTAACCTCTTAAGAGGTTTTCCACGCACGCTGGGCATGCTCACGTGCTAACCTTATGCATGGCACGTCGCGCACCTCACTTGGCCACGTGCCTAACCTCTCGCTTCCCCGCATGCTCCCATGGCCACGTGCATCTCGCACACATGTCGTGCGTCCAATGCCAACAACCACCCACAATAACTACTATGAACCCAAACACCAAGCTCATCTCCCGTAGCTTACCTTTTCACTCGGGGAACCTTCATTTTGCACAGAACACCATTTTTTTCATCTAGAAACTTGACCCGACTTTGAAAAATCATAGTAAATAATCCATAACTCTTTTAAAGAAACTTCCTTCTACAAAGTTGCTCTAAAATATTTTGACTTTCTTACCCCAAATTTGTGAAGGACAATTTCAAGGTATGAGTTCTATATCCTTCTAGAAGTTCACCTTGCTTTAAATCACTTTATTTCTGACCTTCCTCACTTTCTTCAACTTAAACTCAATCTTCTTATACTTAAACTAAACCAGAAGTCGTAATATAAAATATATACTCAATTTGTAATCTTTTGGGACTAATTTTCACCCAAATGCACGAGTGGTTTTGGAAGAAATATGTATCTGAAGTTACCAATTTATACTGATCTTTACACGAGTCTTTATTGACACCTCCTTCAGCCGAAATTCAACCTAGGCATGCATATGACACCTGAAATCCACTTGACTAACTCTATCTCTTCATCATCTTGACTAACTTCCTTCAAATTGCAAGACCAAAAAGCCCAAGCCCCTTGACAAGTCCAAAATGCCAAGACCAAATGCCATCTAACCTCCCTTGGCCTTGTCGCAAACCTCTAAATGTATTGCCTTCCTCGCCTATTCAACAATCAACACACCAAAGTAACCTTTAAAGAAATCTATCTTTCCTAATAAAGCCAAATCATCAAGCATTCTTAGAGGTTGTTTCATCCTTCTCGGCCACACATCCATCACTCAAGCATGCCTCGCATTCTTGTCTAAACGCCTGAAGGTTATCTATTCGTCCTTTGGCCACCCAACAAACCCAAAATACCTAGCACATGCCTTAAACACCTAGTGACACTCGTTTAGAGGTTATTTCAATTTTTTTGGCCGTTTAAACTACATCAAGATAACCTTTAAACGGCTAGCACATTTCTTCCTTGAAACTTTGCCAAATTTTCCCTCTTTTCCAAAAATTATGACACACTTTCTTTTGCACCTTCTTAACCTAAACTACTTCCAACTCTTAAACTTCCAACTACTTCAAAAGACTTAAGTTTTCCTTCAAGGTTCAGGGTTTACAAGCACCACACTAGTGTGTTTTCTTTTATTTGTTTTGTTGGTAACCTCTTCTCCAAATTACCAATTTACCGTTAGTAGGACATGAAAGGAAGTCAGATGAATTTGCTTGGCTAAATGTTCCCATCAACAATTATTACTAATCATTAATTTCTAATATTATATAATTTATAATACAATGAATATAACATATCATAATTTTTAAAAAGGAAAATGTTTATAAATGACAAAACTATTGAAAATATTTATAAATTATAGTAAAATTTCAGATTCTATCAATGATAGACATTGATAGACTTTTATTAATGTTTATTATATCACTCATAGACACTAATAGAATTATATGAGTGTCTTTCAATGATAAATCTAAATTTTTTCTATATTTTATAAATATTTTAATTTGGTTCGTCTTGCTATATTTGAAAATGACTCTTTTAAAAAGTAAGTTGGGTTTATAACCTGACATTTTGTATTTATAACATTCTTTTTCTCTATTTACAATTATAATGTATTTTCAACAGTAAAATTTAACATCTAAATACAAAAAAAAAACACGCAAAAGGTTGTTTTTCATCACCATTTAGATCACCTAATCCAAAAATAGTTTTAAAAACTTGAAGTGTTTGTTAAACATAGATTCATTGATGAATCTGAAAACACAATGACAAAATCCCTCTTTACCAAACAAGTCCTAAATGTCCTAAATTTCTAGTGATCCAAATGAAAATTTAGTTACTTTAATGCTTAGTTGAAAAGAAAAGCGATCACTAATATTTGATCCTCTAATTCTAGATCATAAAATATAACTGCTCGCACGAGGTTTTTAGAGAAACGTGTTTCATGGAGTTAAACTTTTGTTGATTTGATTTTGTGTTGATTTGATGCGATGTGGTTGATCTCTAATATTTGATCCTCTAATTCTATCTCAATTAAATGTGTAATAACTAATGTATGGAAGTGGAGTGCTTGATGTTCTTGAAGTTGAAGTCTTACAAGAATATTTGTATCTGCAAAGAACTTCAGCTTTAAGAAGTGGTTCAGTCTTCAGGAGCTATAGTCTTCTTTGTTGTTAGGAGAGTTTCCCTGGGCCTTGTGAAGCCTAAATTTTCCAACCTCTACAAGTGAAGATAATTTCGTTGTTTATAAAGTTCTATGTGGGTTTTGTGGGCTTGAGCTTGCTTGGCCTATTACTTGACCCCCTAGGCCTAACCATATGAACTTCGGTATTACTTAGCATTTGGGCAAAATTAAGCCTATTTTTGGGCTCAATTGAACTTCAGCCCAAATAAATAACATTTAATTTGACCAAAATAATTAACTTGATTCTACAACATGATGAAAATACATGGAGTTATATATGCAAAATAATTAGGATTTGCTTATTTACGTCTTTAATTTCAATTTGAAACACATATCAACTTTTAATTAGTCTCAAATTCAATTATTTGTATTTTCTTCATTAATTTGGTGAATGATGTGGCAATTTATGATTGGTTCCAAATTTTTCATTCAACAAATAAACGAAAATACATCGGTGTGGTGCTTGCCACAAATACTTTGATGCTACTTACTCTCTCGAGCAGTTGGTAACGGATGTTGGCCAAGTAATTGAGTTAAGCTCAGGCTATACACAATGAATCTTATATTTCAAGATTCCTTATCATGTACATAATATATACTTAAACTATTTTAAAACGCTTCAACAAGATGAACATTAAAGAAATGGAAGAAAGATAATGAATAAAACATGAATTGTATTCATAAATGTAGGCCTCTTAGTCTTGGAATAAATTTAGGATTATAGCTCCAACATAAATTTGAGATAAAAATGGAGGTCATATATGCAAGTTATTTTGACTTGCATTTTGAATTTGGGGTGAAATTTGAAATACACTTTCTGGTACAACTATATTTTAATTTAAAATAGAAAAGAAAATCTCAATTTTGAACAATCTAGAAATTTTAATCATCTCTAAATGTGAGGTTTGAAATTTATCCTTAAATAAATTCTTTTCAAATTTTTAAAAATATAAATAAAATAATGTGAATTTTTATTTTTTTTAAAATAAGTGATACACTTCCAAATCTAATTAGAAATTGGACTTGTTGACCCTTTGTATAAGAATTTTTTCACCCAAATTTGTGCTAAATAGTTTATCGAATCACTCACCAAACACTAGTCTTAGTGGTAAGGTCGAGTCGAACTTAAGGAGCACACTAGTTCTACTAACAAAATAATTTTCAACTTAAGGTAATCAAATGGGGTAGTTTGAGTTGAATTGGATTGCAAGAAAGTAAATTGCATGAAACAAAGAGAAATTATAAAGATTCGATGTCAAAAGAGTTTAGCTTGGGTTCAATGTATTTTCCATATTCTATGCATTTGATCATACTCTTATCATTGCCAAATTCCTCGATTGATTACACCTAACCAATTCAATTAAAAAAGCCAATTGAATTTACATGAATAGAACCAATGAAACACATACAAAATTCTTATTAGTTTCAATTGAATCTAGTTTAAAGGCAAGTTAGATTGGGTGAATAATTAGTTTTCAAGTGTCTAACTAAATGTTCGTGCAAATTCAACTCTAAGTTAGATTGATCAATGCATATAGCAACCAAACATAACCCATTGCTTCAACTAAGCGATAATCTAACAATCCACATGCGTTTGAAAGCAAGATTAGAGCATTCAAAACATAATTGGATTTAGTCAATGAAAAGATATCTAGTTCAAAAACTCACAAATACAATAAAAGGGGGGAAGTACAAATAACCCAAGCTAGAATAAGGTACCTTAGCCTTAATACATCATAAAAAGCATGAAAAAAGTCAAATAAAGTCTTCAAACCAATTGAACAAAAGAGTCCAAGAATTCTCTCACAAGTGCCAAAAAGTTTGTGTAAAGTTGTGTGTATCAAAATGCTAGCAACTAAGGTATTAAGAGTGAAAAATATAGTGGCACCGTGTGATAACTTGTAGAAATACAAGTTATTATAGCCTTTTAAGTAAAATAATGAAGCTTTAATACATAAATTTGGAAGAAAACATGTAGGAAAGTAAGAAAATTAATCAAGTTGTATATTGTAGACACAAAAGAGCTATATACCTGTTTATATGTTTTAGTGTCTTATTTCAGAATTTTAGGTGAAATGAAAAGTAGCTTGACGAGATAATGTTACGTAAGAAAGATGTGTGCTAACCAACTAGGTGACTACTTTAGCATGACTAAAAGAGATGAAGCACTATCAAACAAAAGAGTGGTTGGCTCAAAAACATGCAGCTGGCACAAATACCTGTAAAGCTAATAAAAGATCTATGTGGCATCGACTAAGCTTTATTAGAATTAATTAAAGCCCACGTTGTCTGCTGCCTACTTGTTAGATTATGTGCATATGCAATTCTCTGTGGATATGTCGTGTGAAGGCTCTAATTAACTGACTTATCAGGCAGCTATAATAGGTTTATGTGATAAAAGATGCAATTCCTATTCATACACTGCTAACTTCTAATGATATGCCTCTAATACAAGTTTTCCTAATACAAGTGTAAGCAAAACGATAGGTTTCCTGAAAAGTCTACGGTCGAACACAGGGAATTTCTATAAAACCATAGCTATAAAGCTTAATTCTCATATAGGCAGTATACAATAACTAGTATAAAGTAAAAGTGTGTCTAAGTACTAACCCTAATATCTACACTAGAGATTCTGTAAAAGGTAACATAGAATGGTGAGAAAGTGGGGAATCGACTAATTTGCGTTAAGAAGATGTGCAGAAAGATCTACGCATTTTAGGCAGTTACACTATGCGGTACTCCTTGATGTGATAAAGATCAGTTAATTGTCTCTTAATTAAGGCGAGTACCTCTTAGTGCCATAAATGCCACTTGCTCATCTTTCGACGCTACAAAAAAATAGGGTTCTTTCGATGCATATTACCACATTGACATAACAAACATAAAAAAATAGCACATCCGCCGACATCGTAAGTTGTGTGTCAGCAGATGCAATCTATCACAACATTGAATTCATGACATCGGAAATGGACAACCAATCTCTGATGTCGTACATGTACATGTTAGGGAAAAGGAAACAATTAAATAATAATTTCCTTTGTTCCAACACCATACAAATATACGTTGGTAAATATGTGGTTATTTTTTACATGGACATTTGAGGCATCAAGGAAAAAGAAATTATTATTTAATTAGTTTTTGTTTTCCTGTTGCCATGCATACAACGTGGAATGCAAATGATAAAGCCTAGTTAAGCAATAGCTATCTAGAAGTTGTTGTTTATAAGACTAATATTACCTCTCTTTAGGGATGTCAACCTCTTGGCACCAAGTTACCACACCTGTTCTCCTTTCGAGACACAAATGATGGAGGTTAGATCGCCAAGATGTAGGTTTGTCACCAAATTCCTTTCTCCACGTGTTAGCTATATCCTTGCTACTTACTCTCTCGAGTAGTTAGCGATAGACGCTAGCGAAGCGATGGAGTAAAGCTCAACTAATGCAATAACCTTATAAGTTACACTTCTTATCAAGAACTTATCACATGCCTAAACTACTTATAACACTTTGACAGATGAATAGTAAAGATATTATGGATTGAAATGGAATAAACTTGCAATGTACTAAAGAATGTACACCTTTGATCACTATACAATACAAACTCATACATTACAATGAAATTAAAAAATGAAAAGTAAAGAGATAAAGTTGAGCCACAGAATTTCTGAGCATTCTTTGGCTCTCTTACAAGTTAGGGAAAGAAAGTGGTGGCGCTCTCTCTGGCTTTCTCAAAGCTCTCACTTATAGTTGATCAGAGAAGAGTATGATCTTTTATAGAAGGTGGAAAGGCTAGTCCTTTTCGTCGGCTTCAATTGAGCTATTTAGGTTTTGGTCCATTCAGACCAGACCATTATTATGCCTATTTTACGCAGTTTTAATGTCTAAACAAAGGATAATGAATAAAGAAAGAAACTAATGAACCACATAACACATCTCGCGAAAGGACTACAACCAGGAACTCAGCTAGCGATTAACATCTCCAGGCGAGGAACAAAGTTACCACGCGAAGAAGGGTCACTAGAAGATAAGAGCGATAGTTGGAGATAAGTGACATTCGACTGACACTTTTTGGGCAGAAGATACTGACAAGTTCAGAAGATAGAAGTTTCCCTCCAACATCTTGTCTATATAAAGCCATCTCCATCAACTTACAGAGTGTGCCTGAATGGGCCAAGATCCTAGAGAGAAAGGCAGAATGGAATAGCCTTTCCACCATTTGTAAATGTTTCTTCTTCTTCTCCAATCACTTGTAAAAGTGAAAGCTTAACTGCTAAAAAGAAAAAAAATCCATACTTCCATTTCTCCTTAACTTGTAATACTTTTCCACTCTCTTCTCTCCCCATTTTTTTCACTTCTTTGTAATATAAATTGTTCATATAGTACAATGGCCTAAGGCCTACATTTTTTACATATATTACATGTTTATACCTTTTCCAATCCACCATTTCTTTACTTTTCATTTGTCAAAGTGTTATTATTAGTTTAAGTCAATGATAGTTTTTATAAGAGGTATAGCTTATAATCCTTATCGCATTATTTCAGCTATATTCATCACTTGACCAGTGTCAATCGCCAACTACTCGAGAGGACAAGTAGCAAGGATAAGGCTAATGCGTGCAAGGAGGAGTTTGGCAACAAACTCAACCTTAGTGAGATAACTTTCAACATTTGTATCTTGAAAGGCAAACAAGTGTGGACAGTAGGCGCTGAGAGGTTACGGTTCTTAATCGCAAAGTTCTATGAGTGTTATAAGTGAATACTTCTAGATCTATCTTGCCTAATCAACTTACTCATTTAGATCCCGAAAGAGGACTATGTGTGGCATTCAATGACTCTGAGAGGAGCACACCTTAATCATAAGTTTATTGAGCAAGTTAAATTGCATCAAGCTCTTGTATTGCTTAGTCGCCTAATGGCGCGTAGACCTTCCTTCACTATTTCTTGCATACAAGTTAGTTCACATACAATTCCGTTTTGCATCCATTTACTCCCCTTTACAGATTCTCTAAACGTACATAAATAGTTTTAGTCTTAGCTCTAATTCTTTTATACCTTGTAATTAATTCTCATAATGTCCAAACTAATGAGTAATTTGCTAGAACTAATGTTTATCAACAATTTTCAATGTTCGACCCTGGATCACCCAGGTAAACCTACTGTTTCGCTTGCACATGGACAAGCAGTAGAAAAACTTGTACTGATCAATGAGAACTTAAGTATTGTGTGATGAAGAGGTACATAGTGAGCATTTCAAATGCTATAATCATGACCCATGACTCATCGCTTAGAATCAAAGCATGCTATACAGGGAGTTACAGTGAGCACATTACGTGCGATGATCTGACTTCGTGACATATTGCATTTGAGTTACACACACACAAAATTATCAAGTCCAAACTGAACAAATCAATACCCTCACTTACATGTCATCTATAAGAACGTGTTAGATCATTGCGTTTGTATCAAATACAAAACGAGTCATATCCATAGCTTTACCAGGATAAGGTACCCAACCTTATCCCTAAACTATAGACCCTTTAAGCTGATCTCGAACATTGATCTCTGTATGTCTCTACGTACTGTTCAAGACTCATAAAAGAGCTTAGGATGTTAGTTTATTGGATTTGGGTTATTAAGATAAAACTAATAATATAATCAATAACACTTATTGAAATTATAATAATAACACTTTATTAATAATAGTCAATTGATTATATTTACAATCTATGAGTTTTAGGACATAAATAATCCCAACACTTTTATGCATTGTCCTGCCTCATTCTGCCATGCTGGCCTTCTCTACATGACTGCCTTTACTTATTATGTGCACATAACAACTAGCTCATTGATAGAAATAAAACTAATAGTTTACTCTTAAACAAAACATACAATACAATTAATAGAACATAAATCTTTAACTTTAAAACATAACATTAAAGCTTTCTTTCAAATCATGCTTTTCTGTAAACACGAACATACATTACATGACACATGAAACATGGGACTTAGAAAGCAAAGCTTTTTAGAACTATAATCATTTAGAAAAATCACTCATGGTACTAAGTTCTCCTCTTTGTTCAGAACTCTTCTCTAATCATTTTCTTACTTAACGACCTATAGCTTTTCTCTTTGAAAAATCTCAAAATAATAATCCTTTCCTTCTATCTTCTTCTCTTATTTATATTAATCCTAATTTGGATTAGTCATTCCTTAAACTCATATAATCTTACCAGTTCCTGCTTAACTAAATTCTAAGTCTTTGCATGTTACAACACCTGGAATCCACTCCATTGATCTAATAATTATAAGCCCAAGAACCTCTTTAAACCTTCTACAAGATTGTTTAGATTTCTACACAATCGTCCAACCTTCTAGATGAAACTATAACCAATAAGCAAGTTTTTGACGCTGTTTGTATTGAGTTTTGAGTGCAAAACTCCACAAACATACACTTTGTTGCCAAGTTGCAGCTATGCGGAATAGTCTCAATACATTTAGAAGTTTCATCAATTCAATCATGCATAACGCATCTTCTAATAACAGATCACACAACAATTAAAAGACATCTCATATCAAATCGCACAGCAAATATAAAGTATTCTTTATTCCAGAACACAAAACAAGAATAGAGCATCTTATCCCAGATCATACAACAAGAATAAGACATCCCACTCTAGAACACACAGGAAGTGTGAGGCATCTCATTACATACGGTACAAAAGATCAACTTATTTCATCATTTCAATTTATATCAAATCTTATGCATTTATAAGTCACATGCATTTTGAAGCATAATAGAACTCATATATGTCGACACTTCGATGGAAATATCTTTGAGGATTAAAACACATTGGAAGTCACATGCATTTAGCTAGCTCCTAAACAACACATTGGAGGATCAACTTATCTTCTTCACCTAGCTCCTTTGGCTAAGAGCTTCCTTCTGTTTCCTTGTCGGATTCAAGCTCAATTTGAATCTCTGGAAATCACTGAAATCTCTCAAGTCTTTCTTAAGTGAGCATATGGTAAAAGCAGCTTCAAAATGGTTGAACTTCATTTATTTATAAGCCTTTCTGGTGACACTTTCCATGTAGAAATGATAACTTCTACTCGGTGATGAGAGTCAGCTAATGCCAGAACGCCATGTATCACTGCCATTTCATTATTCTAAATTTGGATTGGGCGACAAAGTCAAATCAATTGTTAGCTTTCTTACACAAAGATGACATAACTACTCCCTGGTGAAGTAACCTCAAAACACATAACACTTTCTCACGTAGCCTTCATTGCATAGATGTCTCATTCCATAATGTACTTTTTCAGCATGAAATCTTATTGCATAAGGCATAATGCGATCAAGGCCTTACACAAGAAGTGGACTTACTAATCATGGTTATATCAGGTGGACATAAATATATCTAGAGTTAGGGGATTAGTGCAACTATGAGACTTTAATGGAATGACCTATTAGTTAACAGATGTTGATTAGCTTGGTCTAAAAGAGTTTAGTCAAATTAATCTCAGAACGTTAGAGTCCATGATCTATAGGTCTACTAAGTCCCTCTATTAGATCATTATGGTAATAGAATTTAGAATAGAGTGATCGAAAATTCAAATAGTTTTAATTAATTTTTAACAAACTTTTTGATATAAAAGATATTTAAATAAAAATATAAAAAAATTGAATAGAGATTCAAATTAATTCAATTGGATTGATTGAGATTTGATTTAATATTTGTATAATTAGTATGATTGATTAGATTAATTAATATTAAATAATAAAATAATTAAAAAATTGTTTTTGAAATTCAAAATTGAAATTCAATTTCAATTTGAATATCATTCTTAAAAAAGATATTTTTTCCCACCTCTTCCATCTATTCCACTAAACATCAAGCAAATAAAGAGATTGGCAATACAAATTCTGATAAGCTTGCTCAATTTAAGATGGGATTTTCGGTGGAGATTGGATGAGAATTTTGAAGTGTTTTTTTTTAAAATATTCATGTTCTCATTTTCTCTAAAAGCTCATTACATTCATCACCAATTTGATTTCACAATCGAGTTTGAAAGCTAGAATAGTAGAGAAGACTCTTGTGTCTACGACTTGCAATCAACGAAAACGATCAAGAATCAAAAGAGAATTTCCAATTCAAAAGTTAATGTTCTTTAAATTATATTTTTTTGCTTAATTTTCAATTTTATTTTAATCAGATAGAATTAGAGTATTTCGTCTCTATTCTCTTTTGCTGCTATGCTCGTATTTCCATCGATAGTGGACATTAAAAATATGTTGAATATACTTTTAGTATTATGTCTAAAATTTATTAGATGTCTTTTAATAATAGTAAAAAAACATACTCGTTTGAATTTTGATCCAAGTTTGCAAGTCTAATTTCTATTTTTTCTTCTTCTCCAATTTTCATGAATTTAAAATTACTAAATTTTTTTTAAACAAAATGAAACATTCAAAAATTGAATCTATACAATATCAAAAGTTACAAAGTTAAAAGAAACCACATCAACAACTGTTCAGCAAGAAATTTCAGCCAATTAAATTGTGATGATTATAATTTAATTGGGTTTGGGTAGTCAAGTTTTCTCATATCTAATCCAATTCAAGCCCTCAATATGAAAATTGGGTCAAAGAAATAATAGGCTGAAGCCCGCCAAACAAATGGGCCAAGCCCAAGCCAACAAGCAGATGGGCCCAAGCCCAAGCCCAATAATCAGATGTGTCCAAGCCAAGCTAACAAGCAAATGAGTCCAAGCCCAAGCCAATAGGAAAATGGGCCCAAGCCCATGTCTACTAAGCAAATGGGCCCAAGCTCGCTAAAGCCCATGAAATTTCTCTATAAATAGAGATCTTTGTCAGTCATTTGGGGGATCTTTGATTGAAGGAAGAATTGAAGTTCTTAAGAACTAAACCTTTAAAGAATTAAAGTTTCAAAGAAGACTCAAACTTCTAAAAGCACTCAAGACTTACAAGTTCTTGTCAACTTCGAGATCATCATCTTTTGAAATATTGAAGACTTGGAAGATCAAACTTTCCTTAAATTCTAGAAGATTGAGGCTCAAATAGACTTGCAACTACAACTTCTTAAAAATCAAAAATTGAAAAGTTCTAAGTTTTAAATTGTATTCATGAGAAAACATCAAATGAGTAAACATTAAAGATTGTATCCACAACACCATATAAATCAATATACAAAGTTCAATTCCACGAAATACATTTCTAAAAAAATATTGTGTGAACAATAATATTTTTAAATAATAATTTACATGGAATGATGCCCACTCTACAAATCGACAAAAATTACATCCTTTTTACTAAAATAGTTTTTAAATCACCCCTTTTTTTCAATTTTTTTTTTTTAAATCACTCTCTTTTGCTAAATCACCCTTTTTTTTTAGTATCTCTCACATTTCCTCTTTGACTCTCCCATCAATTACTATTTTTTTTTCAAATTGTTATGTCTAAGCAAATCAAAGAACATTGAGTTGAATAAAAATATATAATAAAATAAAAGGTAAAATAAATAAATAAGTAAAAATTAGGTATAAAATAAACACTTTCTTGGACATAAATATTCACACAAGAACCCCTCCCACAAAAGGAAGAATAAAGAATTGGGATTAAAAAAAAAAAAAAAACACAAAACTTCAAATAACAAAACACAAAACTTAAAACGTAATTGAATAATTTTCTTATTTTCTATAAGTTTATGAATCAAAATATAGAAGTGTTATTTTTCTTTGGAAAATATGTGGTTTGTTTCATTCAAATTCACAACTCACCATATTTCTTCCCAACCCTTCAATCACATGTTATATAGAGACAAAGAAGCTTAGCAAACAACTGCCACAACATTTCATGGCGATAAATCATGGGTCCACCGCCATTAAGGTCCTCGAGGTCTGCACGGTAGCTCCTCCGCCCGGATCCACCGTGCCGGTCACTCTTCCCCTTACATTCTTCGACATCCTCTGGTTCCGCTTCCCTCCCGTCGAACGCCTCTTCTTCTACAAATCTCAGGTGCCATTCCACGTCATCGTTTCAAACCTCAAAAAATCTCTCTCTCTCATCCTCCAACACTACCTGCCCCTCGCCGGAGCAATCGTCTGGCCTGAAAATTCCCCCAAACCGGCCGTCGAGACCGCCGCCCGCGACGGCATTGTGCTTACAGTCGCGGAGTCTGACGACGACTTCGACTATCTCGTCGGCGACGGGTTGCGTGAAGAGGCAAAACTTCGGCCGTTGGTGGCGGAGCTTGCGGCGGAGGAGGATCGGGCGGCGATGGTGGCTGTGCAGGTAACCTGCTTTGGGAATGGTGGATTTAGCATCGGAATAACTTCACATCACGCAATTCTGGACGGAAGGTCGTCGACTTCGATCATGAAATCGTGGGCCGGATTGTGTAAGAATTTGGTTGGGGGCGGTGAGGTTTTTTGCCCGGCATCTGAGACGATGCCGTTTTATGATCGGAGCGTGGTGGCCGACAAGATGGGACTTGAAGCCATTTATTTGAAGTGCTGGTTGGCCCATGAAGGGCCGAACAATAGAAGCTTGAAATTTTGGAACCTCAAAACTCCGCCAGATTTATTCCGAGGTATTTCCAATAATACTCTTTTATAATCAGTTATTCAAATGTCTATGATAAAATCTAAACGGAAAGAAAAATGGAGAAAACGAATTGCAACTAAAAACACTGACTTCGAGTTATTGAATTAAGAATAAAATGTTTTTTAATAATATATTTTCTTTTAAACTCTTTTTTGAAATGAGTTTAAAATTATACGATTTATAATCTAAACCAAACACACCCTTCCTTTCCTTATTATTAAATATTGGATACAATGATCATATGTATAGAAAATGGGAATTAAAAACTCTTGCAAAAAATACACACCCACACAAGAATAATATTTCAAATAATGATATTCTAGAATATGGACTAAGTGATACAATGGGCCAAGAAAACAAATAATAGGGTTTGTAAACAATATGAATAATGGGCTATCTTAACACCCCTGCAAATCTATATCTGCTGTAGCAAAAAAAGTCAATTTTTGCTTGGTAGCAAATAAAAGGTTTGGTTAACACATCTACAATCTGTTCAGTAGTTGGAAGGTGTCGAACAAGAAGCTCTTAATTTTGTATAAGGTCCTGAACAAAGTAAATGTCAACTTCAACAGGCTTAGTTTTAGCCTGTAGTATTCAATTAGCACTAAAGTGTGTATTGCACTTAAATTGTCACACCACATAACAGGAGGATAAGATATTCTAATGCATAAATCATGTAAAAGAGATTTAATCCATACCAACTAGGTTGCAAAAAGAGCTAAGCATATATGTATTCATATGTACCTGATCTTGATATGATTGCTTTCTTTTTCGAACCCCCAAGTAACTAGGTTTACACCAAAATACACAATATCCTAATGTAGATTTTCGATAATCTGGATCAGAGGTCCAATTAGCATTAGTAAAGCCTACCAAGTTTAGATTTGAGATTTGTGTAGCCACAATATCCATGAGACATACCTCCGTTCAAAGATCTAAGAATTCTTTTTACCAATTGCCAGTAAGTTTATGTGAATCCATAAATTGACATGCCTTGTTAACATGGTAAGATATTTCAAGATGAGTAAGAGTTACTTACTGAAAGGGACCAACACTTCTATACAAGTATGCATTAGAAAGATTTTCACCTTGATGAGAAAATAGGATACGACCACTTACCATTGGTATGTCAATCAATTTGGCTTCAAACATCTTTGTTTTATGTGGTAAATCATATATATATATATATATATATATATATTTAGATTGGGAGAGAAACATACCTTCTTTCGTTGGGTAAGATACTTCAACACCGAGAAAATAGCTAAATGGTCCAAGATCTTTCAATGTAAATTTGCTTCTCAAAGCACTAATTAGATTATCTATTTCTGTAGTAGAATCGCCCATAACAAGTATATCATCAACATAAATTAGCATATAACAACATGAATGATCAGACATGCTAATCATTAAGATGAATCTGCTTTAGAAGTTCGAAATCCAAGAGTATGTAAACTAGTGCTTAGTTTTTCATACCAAGCTCTAGAGCCTTTCTTAACCTATATAAAACATTTTTAAGGTGACAAACCAAAGGTTGACTATTTTGTACTTCAAAACCAAATGGTTGTTCCATAAACACATTTTACAAAAGATTCCCATGAATTAAAGCATTGTTGACATCAAGTTGACTTATAGACCTCTGTTTCATGACATCAATGGTTAAAAGCATACGTATAGTAACAGATTTAGTATTTGACTAAATGTTTTATTGTAGCCAATGTTTGGTGTTTGATCGAAACCCTTGGCAGCTAAACTTGTTTAATATCTAGCAATAGATCCATCATAATTTCTTTTGATTTTTAACACCCATTTACAGTCAATGGTTTCCTTATTTATAGGTTTTGGTGCTAATACCTGTCAGCTTCCATTTCATGCTTAGGTTCGCTCAAGTATTATATTCAAAGATTATCGTTACTAGCTCTAAAATATCGACTGTTGGATGACGGACTAAGATTATGCGATAAAATGTGCATTCCTAGTCATGTGTTGTTATTCATGATAATAAAACACTTTCATGCAAACTCTCCCCTCTATTGCCCAAGTATAAGCAATGATAAGTTACCTACTAAGTTCAGGGTCGAACTCAGAGAATTTTAAGCTCTTAATTGATCTAATTGTGTGCAAAATCATGCAGTATAGGTTGTGTAGGAAAACATATAAACAATATACGAATTATCCCAGTTATTTACAATATTATGCTTGGTTGTGCAAGGTGAACATGGTATTGTGATGCGGTGAAAGATGATCCCCTCATAGACAAGGGTGGGGAAGGAAAATTAAATTACTAAATAGATTGATTGATGCTTCAATACTTCGAGGCGATACAAATGTCTATTAACGACGACTTGAGGTGGGCACTTCTCAGTGCAATACCATACTTGCTTGCCTTTCAGGATGCAAATACACAGATTAAATGACGTGTTATATGTAATCATCGTGAATGTAGTAATAATAGCTAATCCTCAATTAAGGTACACACCTCTCAGTGCTTTTTGCCACACACATTGACCTCTCAATAATGTGTGAAGAGGATCAGCTTAGCGACAAGAATGCATTGTTGTATTCTCTTCGCCACTTGCTCAGCTAAACGTGGTGATTACGATCTCTACTTTTTCTCTTCTTTCGAATGAACAAGGTTAAGATGCTCATATTTAACTGAAAAAAACTCTTAGTACACGCAATATAACTTTCTAACTATTGAATACATCATTCATTGTTGTGTAACTATTCAATCATACATATATGGAAGGAATAAGGAAGATGGGAGAACGAAAGAAGAAATGCATTACTTTCAAACATAATATTTTAGACCTTTCTGCCATAACATCTTGTTTACAAAGCAACAAAATATAAAAACAAGAAAATGTAAATACAATAGAGGTGTTATGCCATACAGTTTGATTTCTCAATTCTCTTTGGCTCTGATTTTTATCTATGTGAGGGATTAATGGAAGTGGTGAATCTCTCTCTCTTTGCTTTAAGCTCTCACATAAAACTCAAGGTAATGGAAAGGAAATGGAGAATGTGAAGAACTTGCTTTTTTGGAAAAAGTGTGCACACCTCCTTCATGAGTGAGAAACTCTATTTATAAACACCAAGTGGCACTAACAAACTAGCCCAAACCATTAAGATTTCAGAAAAGTTGTAGCTATGCTCCGCAGTCTAGCATATTTGTCCTTTTCTGACTTTCTTGCCAACCTCTTTTGTCTGCTAGCGACTTGATTGCCTAACATCTACTTCCTCGCGCTGAAGAAGTTGGTTGAATCACTTCACATACCATGTTCTATTCACTGAGCTTCACTCTTCTTTGCTTAATATTCTATGATAAGACCACTAAAATAGAATAAAATAGACATGAAGTTCTTTTGCAATAAGCTTTACGCAAAGTAATCAAATCGCCTACTTTTTCTCTTTGTTTTCTTTTATTTTCATGCGGAAGACATCGTTATTTTACATAAACGACTATAATAATTCGTATTTCTACAAGTTATCAATACCCTAGTATTATTTTAATGTAAAACTTAAAGTTCATATTTCATAGCTTTTTTCTAGTGAGGGTGTTTTAAGGCTTATTTCTCACTATTTGGTTCATGCTGAGTGTAATCAACTAAAAGAACTTTGGGTTTAAAGATTTCCCTCTTACCTTGGGTCATAAATGGATGAGTGGGAACAATTGTTGTGTTACTGTTGTGGTTTATAGCAGTAGGCATAACTTGATGTCCATTGGTGGGCCGATTATGAAAGCTGGCTTCATCTTGATTCTCTTCAGCTCTAGCTTCAGTGGATGAGTTACCTTGAGTCCCTATCTCTAAAGGATGCACAATAGTAGGATTTAGATAATTAGTAGCATAAAAAATGTATCAATGAAATGCCTCTCTACATTATATGGCTCATATTTGGATTATGGAGAGAATGTTGTGGATGGAATGGTTGTTGACTACTGATTGAGTTTTTGATTTGGTATGTTTGAGAAATGATGCATAAGGAAATGAGTTTTCATAAAACAAAACATGTTTGGATATATAGATTCTACCTCCAGGTGATAGAAATTTATAGCCCTTATGTCATATGCTATACTCAAGAAAGGTACATGGTTGAGATTTGAGAGAAAATTTGTGAGATTGATATGGTCTTAGATATGGGTAGCATTTGCATTCAAATATTCTTAGTGAAGGATTATTAGGTTTTCGACCAAATAGCTTCTCTAGGGGACTAAGATTTTGTAAGACAGAGGTAGTGAGACTGTTGATGAGGTAAACACTAGTAGAAAAGGCTTCATCCCAAAAATTTAAAGGAAGTGTGGCTTGGGATAGAAGAGTAAGTCTCATATCCATGATGTGTCTATGTTTTTCGATCCACTATGCCATTTTGTTGTGAGGTATAGGGATAAGCTATCCTATGTTCAATGTCATTTTGTTGAAGGAAGGGAACAAATGGTTTGAATTCACCACCTCCATTTGTTAGGTAGAGATAGTATAGGTCTATTTAAGGATTTCTCTACTTGTGTTTTAAATTTTTGAAAGGGAAAGAATGAATCATATTTCGAGTTTAAGAAATCACTCTATGTATATATGCTATAGGCATCTACAAAACAAATGTAATATCTAAACCCATTTCTAGATGTATTATAGGCAGGTCCCCACAAATCACAAACAGTAAGTACTAGATATACTGGATGTCTTCCCATTTTGTATTTGTTATAACATATATATATTGTTGATATTATACAATGGTTGAAGGCTTATATTCTTTGATATATATGTATATATATTACGTGTTTATACCTTATCAATCCATCATGTCTTCACTCACCATAAGTCATTGTGTTATTTGTGGTTTAGGTCAGTGATAAGTGTTCTAGGTAAGAAATTTTTGCTTGTAAGTCTTATCGTGTTAGTTGAGTTATTCTCATCTCTTGGCCAACTACCCGAGAAGGTAAGTAGCAAGGACATGGTTAGCGCATGCAAGGAAGAGTTTTCTCTTCCTTTGCAAGATAACTTCCATCACTCGTATTCTGAAAGATGAACAAATGTGGGCACTAAGCGTCGAGAGGTTGTTGTCCTTAATTGTGAAGTCCTATATGATTTATAAGTGAACTCTTCTAGTTATATATCTTGCCTAATCATACTTAGTTATACGGATCCCGAAAGGTGACCATGTGGGACATGTAATGACTTTGAGAGAAGCACGCCTTAATCATAAGCATGTTGAGTAAGTTATATCGCATCAAAGCTATCACATTACTTAATCATGTTATGATGCATCAATGTTCCTTCACTCACTTCTCGTATTAAAGTTAGTTAGCATTACCATTTTGCTATCTCATTCCCTCTTTACAGACTCTCTAAGCTTAGTTAAGTAGTTTCGTTTAGTCTCGCATTCTTTACATTTGTTAGTCTTTAGTTCTTTTATATCGCCTAGATAATAAGTAAATGCTAGAACTAATGTCTTGAATCAATTTCCTGTGTTTGATTCTGGATCATATCATTCAGGTAAACCTATTGTTTCGCTTGCGCTTGACAAGTAGTAGAAAAACTTGTACTCAACGAGGACTTAGTTACTATGCAATAAAGAGGTACAAAGTGAGCATCTCGCATGCTATGATCTTACTGTTATTGGTGTTACGAACACTCGTGAAGGACTAACTTAATGTTATTGGTCTATATCCGTGGACACAGAAATATATCTACAGTGAGAAGAGTTCATCTGTGAGTCTTTGTGGAGTGTACACACAGTTAACGAATATTGATTAATGTGGTTAATGAGTTTAGCCAATTAATCTCAGATCGTTG
>JBBPDI010000025.1:6099507-6119504 GCA_037974545.1 Cucumis variabilis | reverse complement strand
GGCCGGGAATTTGCAGCAATCATGGCAACGGGGACGCTGCGTGCGAGTGAAGCGGCAGCATTGGCAACAAAAAGAGTGATGCAGAAGTATGGACATGCTACTCTATCTCAGGGGTAGTGAGTGTCATATATGATTGATGATTGGATTTTCATTTGATTATACGTCTGGAGAGAAGGAAGAAGGGATTGTATTATTTTGTGGGTTCAAAGATGACCCAACAGCCATTCAAAATCAATACGAATCTTTAATGATGGCTGTAAAATTGAGGGCTTTGTTAGACTGGATGGAGTGGGTCTAAGAAAGGAAGTTTGTGGAAAAATGAAGATGGAACTTTTCAGTCTGCGTATGGATGTCTCTCTCCTATTTCCTTTGTCTGAGGGAAGAATTAACTTTGTGTTAATTAGAAATGCAGTAGATTAAGTGATGTCTCATAATCTAGCGGTATTTTATTTGCTCCATGCTTAACGAATTTCTGGATAAAGTTTACGCAATGGTGACTATTATTATTACAGAGATATTATTATGATATTATTTTCTTTGTGCTAAATATATTTCTGTTAATTAGTCACATTCCGTTCTCTGCCTCCGTTAATCATTTGTCGACGAAGGTAGAACCATCCTTTAGGTTCCGAACTTCAGAACCAAAACCAAGCCAGTTGAGATTCTAGTTTGTATTCACTATCTTCGTCCCTTGCAAAATCATCACCTGTCGCCACCTTCTCCGGCGCGGAACTCCCTCCGACGAAGCTAGTTATTCGCAAGCTCATTTATCGTCGAGCTCCGGTTAACGTCGCCTGTTGCTCTCCGTCAGAAAGTCTCCCTCTGTCACTTCTGAAGTCCAACATCGGTCGCCCCTCTGTCTTCCTTTCTCTCTTCGACCGCGAAGCTCCGGTCCAGATCTGTCTTTGTCTGCGAAGCTCCACCGTCGCCCCTCCGATCCGCCATCCACACCTTCAGATCTGCTTGTTTGCGCTTCGCAAACCACCAAACCCGTCGTTTGTTGCCTAGATCTGTCTCAGTTCTCCGCCCCTTTCCTTTCTTCTTTTTTGTTCAACATCTCCGACAACCACTTCCGTTCCAGATCTCCGACGAGGCTTTGAAGCAAACCCAGTCGGTTCCAGATTTGTCCGTTTTCGTTCAGATCCACGTTCCGACGCTCCGTCAACTTTGCTTCGATCAGATTCATCTCCATTCGCTCGCCGCCACAAAGCCCGCCTTCTCCGTTAGTGTCTGTTAATATGCCTATTGTGAAGAGTTTTGCTTATCTTCACCTGCTCTGGTTAAGTTCATACCATTTCATTTCGATCCGACGACAAGCAAACTTAGTTTGGTCCTGCTCTGACTCTGCTTCCGTTTCGTCCTACTTGATTCTGCTGTTTGTTTTAGATGTTTGTTCTCTTTCTAATTCTATTCTAGATTTTTTTTTATTTATATTTAGGCGACTAAATAATTAATGAAACATAGATTCATTCCATCTAAATGATCAATTAAACATAGATTTATTCTATGAAAACGAGAGTAATAAAGTTTTAATTTGTCAAAAACGTGATTTTATAACTATTTTGATAGTAATTATGACCGTAAGTAATGACATCTCTTCGTGGTTCATGAATTTGGACTTTCAGTTATTATTTATCTATAACTTTATTACCTTTCGTGAGAAATTTGGATACAAATATTATACCAAAATAGCAAATTCTTTTAATAAAAATAAGTCATCTCGTTAATTTATTTTCATAAATATCGAAATTACCCACGCGTTCCTTCCATCTTTCTTCCTGTTTCCAATTTCGATTTCTTCTTTTCTCCTTTTCAAAAATTTTAACTAAAAAGTAGAAGGTGACAATAAGGTAATCAAATAACTATCTAAAAACTAAAATTAAAAAAAAAATAGAAGGTATTTAGATTACAATCAAATGTCAATCAGAAGACAACTAAATAACTATCTCATTATTTTGTTGACTACTTAATATCTATAAATAAAAATGACACAAGTTAGAAAGTAATGAGATGATTATTAGACAATACTCAATAATTATATATTTAAAAAATGTAAGGTAATTTGATAGCAATCAATATATTTGCAATTAATTAACAGCTAATATTAAATTAGTAATAACAATGAGATTGTAAATCAATGTCATTAACAATGAACATCAAATAGCAATAAGAAGACGAACAATCAAATAATAATCAATATCATTGATAACTAATGGTAATCAAATGACAATTTGATAACAATAAGATAGAAATCAAATGCAGTTTCACATTTTTAGCTATGGGGGCATTTTATTGATAGTTTCAATTGAACTGGACTTGTTAATTTGCTATTTCTGTAAATTTTAAAAGGGGTTATTACTCATATAGCCTAAATATACAGCCCAAATTAGATACGAAGCTTAAAATTATCATTTCTTTTAACATAAAAGAGAACTTTCAAATTTACACAAAAGTAAAATCCAAATGACCAACACTACCCATCATTGTGATTAATATTATTGAAAAATGGAAGAAATTTGTAATTATACAAATATGGAAAAATATAAAAATAATTTCCTTATTGAGTTAATTTCAAATTAGACTTTGAGTATTTATTATTCATTTTAGTTTAAAAGCATTTAATGTGAGATAAGACATATATTTATTTTAATTGTATGAGATTTGATTTATTTAATGTGAGATCATTGATAACTTGTAGAAATACAAATTATTGTAGTATTTTTCATAGAATAATGAGGCCAAAAGGTAGGATAAGTGTATCAAAACGGGTGATTCATGTTGAAAATGCATAAGTGTTAGAAAATGCACTTTACATAAGCTCTCATGCTTGTTTCACTGTATTTTTAGTGATTTAATGCAAATTTTCGAACAAAACAAAGTGTATCAAAACCCTTGAAAAGGTAGGATAAGTGTATCAAAACGCGTGATTCATGTTGAAAATGCATAAGTGTTAAAAAAATGCACTTTACATAAGCTCTCATGCTTGTTTCACTCTATTTTTAGTGATTTAATGCAAATTTTCGAACAAAATAAAGAAGCTAGTGGATTGTAAGGAAACTCACAAAAAGACCATATCAGGAGGCGAGAAGCAGTTTGCTTAAGGACAAAAGTAGTAATTGGAGTGACGTGATTTGTTTGTAGAGATTACTTTTGGTACACACAACTGAAAGGACAATTTTTCGCTCAAAAGTGTCTATAAAAAGGCTCCTTCAACACTGTTCAAGGGAGCCTGGAGACGCCTGAGTGGCATGACGTCTGATTGGATAAGCCAAAATGCCTAATAAGGGCCAAACCATAAAGAGAGGTGAGAAGGAATAGCCTTCTCACCATTTGCAAAGAACCATTGTTTTCCTCTTTTTCTTCTTTGAGCAGATCATAGAGTGAGAAGCTTAGAGTCTAAATGGAGAAGAATCCATCATTCATTTCTCCCCTTACTTGTATTATTTTTCACTCACCTTTCTTACCATTTTTGTATTTTTTGTGTAATATATATTGTTCATATTGTACAAGGGCTAAACACCTACATTCTTTAATGTATTACACGTTTATATCCTTTCAATCTGTCAATTCTCTACTTTCATCTAAAAACAATTTCTTGGGTTCGACCGTGGATCACCTAGATAAACCGACTGTTTCGCTTGCACTTGGACAAGCAGTAGAAAAACTTGTACTTAACGAGGACTTAGGAATTATGCGATGAAGAGGTATATTGTGAGCATTTCACATGACTATGATCCTTACCTATGAAGCATCGCCTAGAATGGAAACATGCGATACAAAGAGCTACAGTGGGTACATTAAGCTCAAGGACCTGACTCGATGACATATTGCAATCATATTATACATGAATGAAATGATTAAGTCCAACTTACTCACAACCAACTGTGTGGATCAGATAAATATCCAGAATCAACAAATTCAACTAAGTCAATATTTGATTTATTTGAAT
Organism: Cucumis variabilis; assembly: GCA_037974545.1. NCBI lineage: Eukaryota > Viridiplantae > Streptophyta > Magnoliopsida > Cucurbitales > Cucurbitaceae > Cucumis > Cucumis variabilis. The sequence continues at coordinate 6,115,555 of JBBPDI010000025.1, read as the reverse complement.
AAAATAAACTCATATCAATTGTTCCTCAGAGATAATAGAGTACATGTTACGTTTAATTACATTCCAATGCCTTTTTGTTAGAGAAGAAATGTATCTAACTAATAAATTTACTAAAAATGTAATATCTGGTCTTATATTATTGGCAAGATTTATGAGTGCACCAATTGCATTAAGATATAATACTTTTGGACCTCCAAGTTCTTAATTATCATCTTGTGGTTGAAATATAGTTTTCCTAATGGAAAGTTTCCTCGGATAGGTGTAAGTATGGTGCATCTTGCGAGGAAGGATGTGAGAAGAGAAAAGGCGACACAAAGAAAAATGTTTGAGTCTAAGTTCTATCCCATTAAGGTAACTAAAGGACACGATAAGAATAGTTGGTGAGGAAGAAGCATGCGTTGAATGCTAAGAACTAGGTGTTTAGTGTAGTAATGCGGGAAGAAGTACCTACCCTTAAGAGAGAGTGGCGAAGAAGTAGGTGTCCTATTGAGATGACTAGACAACCTGCTGAGGAAAGTAAATGTTTGTTGCTTCCGGAGAAGATAAAGAGAGTTAGGCAATTAAAAAATTTAACTTTCCAAGGAGATAAGGTTTGTGTCTCAAGGGAACATCTAATCGCCACTGGTATTTAGCCTACATGTCGAGTTTGGGTTGGATGCATGATGCGACGAATCGGTAAGGTGACACGTGTAAAGCGTGGAAGTGAACCTTGGATGTGAAAGGTTGCTATAAATAGGGGCCAAGGTCGATGGAAAGAGAAGTTTTTTTTTAGGGGAGATGTTAGACACTCTGAATATAGATTAAAAGAGAAAGTTCTAAGTGTTGAACGACTGATTGAGGGAATGACTAGATGACAAGAGAAAGTCAAAAGCACAAAAGGAAAGAGATGAAAAGGAGAAAATTGAAAGCATGTAATGAGACCATTGAGGCTAAGTTTTTTTATGAGTGATTCTTCATACTTGTGAAATATCTATGTAACAAATGTTTGTTTTCGAGTAATTTTTCATAAGCAAAATATTTGTGAATCTTTCATAAATGTTTTATGAATGACTTTCATAAATAGTTAAGTTGTGTTTGTGAACTAAATAAGTGGAAGATGTTGTATTTGATTGATGATTGTTGAAAGTACTCTTTCGTTGATGCTTATTGCATGATATTATTACTACTGTAATATTTTGTAAGGAAAGTAAGCTAGAAAGCTAACCTTTCTGTGTACTGCATGTCTGTAATGATTGTATAACGTGGGAAGATGAGATGTTCTATTTCTTGCTGTGTAACTTGAAATAGAATGCTTTATTCATGTTATGTTATCTTGAATAGAATGCCCTATTCATATTGTGTGATCTTGAATGGAATGCCCATATTTGCTATGTGATCTGGTATGGGATGCCCTTTGCTTGCTGTGTGATCTGGCATGGGAAGGCATTATGCATAATGAAATTGATGGAACTTATCAAATGCGTTGAGACTACTCCACATGGCTATGACTTGGCAAAATAGTGTAGTAAACACTTGAGCTAAAAAAAAGGTACGAAGACATAATGATACGGTGTGCTAGAGGCATACGACGTGATAAGACATACAGTGAAAGAATAAAAGAGGCGATTTTCCCAAAGATGTACCAATTGTTGAAAATGCTGAAAATGTAATGATTAACTCGCATAATGTTTCTTACATTTGTAAGAAGTGTCTTCTGAGTATCCGTATTGTTATATTCTTTCATAATCTTGCGATCTAAATGGTATGATGTTAATGTGTCATTATGTCTTGTGGAACTAACATTTGTTACGATGCTGATAGTGTATTGTGTGGTGATGAGATCTATCATCAAATATGGGTGGAAATCCCAAGAAACTCGTAAGATGCTGGTTGAGTTGTGTCCTAGGTCTAGGCAAGAGGAGAATCCTAGGTCCCAGTGATAAGTAGTGACTACGTGATGACATGATTCGTATGGGATCCTTTATGATGCATGTGGTTATGTTTGGTGCGGTGAAAGTCGTGATTGTGAATTGATGAGTTTGTATATGTTTATTTATGATTTCGTTTTGGCATTGATATTACCTATATCTGATTTGTTGTATTCTGCTGTGTTATTATTATATCTTGACATTATCGCCTAGGAGTTAAGATTGAGTTGTGTTATGAAACCGTACTAGCGATGAAGGAAAGTTCAAAAGTTGTAAATTTTCGCTGCAATGAGAATGTTTATGTTTGAGGCAAAGACTTCACATAAGAACAAGTTAATGAGATGTTCCGTTTACTAGGTGTTCAACTCGTCATCTCGCAGTGAGGTACATTCTGATGAGTGTCTAGGCGACATGTAAACCCCGATTCTAAAGTCTTAAGGATTTTTTTAAGGAGCTCAAGGATGTATCTTGGTAAAAATAAGTAGGAAAAAAGAATTGTACCGAGATTTTCAGTCTTTATGGTCGAATTAAAAAGTCCATAAAAAGACAAGTATAGTAATTTGGGCTAAAAAAGAATTTTATTTCAAGACTTGGTTAAAAAAGGTATTTGAGCAATATTTTTCATGTTGGGATTTATGTTCTAAAATTTGTAGATTATAAATATAATCCATTGATCGTTATTAATAAAATGTTATTATTATAATAAATGTTATTGATTATATTATTAGTTTTTTCTCAATAACCTAATAAACTAACATCCTAAGCTTTTTTATGAGTCTTGAACAATATGTAGAGACATGCAGGAATTAATGTTCGAGATCAGCTTAAATGGTCTATAGTATAGGGATAAGGCTAAGTATCTTATCTTGGTAACACTATGGATACGACACACTTTGTATTTGATACAATTACAATCATACAACACATTCGTGTAGTTGATATGCGACTGTAGGTATCCCATGCAATAAGTTTGCACAACACTAGACCGCGAAGTAGTAACTAGTAGATGTAACTCCATTAACTATAATTCTACACTGCCAAAGGCTTTTATCCCTTCAATTGGTATCAGTCATCTCAAATTTTAATTAAAAATTTTAAAATTTGCATTGGTTAGGTGATTTTTTTTTGCGTTAATGAATGTGGTTTGCAAAATAGATATTTTCGATTTTGGCACCTTAGATTACAAATTTTTCATTAATTTGGTTGATGTAAGGGTCTGTTGTTTTGGACTTTTTAATTATGTATTCAAGTTTGTAAGTCCATATCGTTCGATGGTAAGAGTTGTTGTGAAGATGCGTTTAAAAAAAAATTAAAAAACATAATTTTTTTCGCATGTGGATACTTCAAAGAATAGATTTTTGCTGTAGTGGCTACTCATCCATCTTTAATATAGGAGGTTGTGGGTTAAAGAACCAAATTGAGCAATTTTTAAATTTTTTCGTTCTTTTTCTAATTTTTTTCTATTTTAATTAATTAAATAAATTTGATTATATTTTAGGGGTGCCAAATTTAATCTATTTTGCTATTAAATTAATTATATGCATAATGTATGTCATATAGTTTAAAATCACTCCTTAGGATTATAATTATCATGCATCATTCTTAAATATAAGTCTTATATTTTAGTTGCATGATTTTCTAACATGTTCATGTATTTTTATATATTATAAATGTTATAATATATGGTATTAATGCATGATTTTGAATTTCATAAGTTATTTAAAGTATGTTGATATTTTAAATATATGAAATTGGATAAGTATGATGCATGACATTACTTAGTTAAATATAATTTGTTATATTTAAATTAATGTCTTGTGTATGCTTGATTGATTGTCATGTATTTTTTTTAATATAAGTGTTATATTAATTAAAATGAAAATCAATTTGCATTGAGCATAATACATCCATAGTTTAATATAATTTTTATATTAATGCAATGATTTGCATGTTGCATGGTTTATTATTTAATTAATTTTTTTAATTAATTAAACCGTAGTATGCATATTATAGGATTAATTTGAAACCATCAACCTATAATAAAGAGTTGCATGCAAACATAAGATCTTAGGATTAATTTGACTTAATTTTCAATTGTTTAAAATTAAATAGAGCTAATAGGACTAGAATTATGTCTTATTTTAGTTTAATGAAATTAAATAGGACAAATAGGATTTAAGGTTGTAAGAAAACTCCACCGATCTAAGGCTGAGGTACTTAAGTTGACGGTTTACGGAATGCTTCCTACCTGGAAACTAACCCAGAATCGACGTTGAATTAACCTTATTCCTATTAGCATAAGATGTCACTAGGTAAATTAAATGGTTTAATACACCTAGGCACTTTAGAGTAAATAAGATTTAAGGTTATAAGGGAACTCCACTGGCCGTAAAGTTCTGTCTAAGACTGAGGGTACTTAAGTTAACAGTTTATGGAATGCCTCCTACATGAAAACTGACCCGGAACCGACGTTGAATTAACCTTATTCCTATTAAGTATGAGATGTCACTAGGTAAATTAAATGGTTTAATACACCTAGAAACTTTAAAGTAAAGTTTTATTATAAGAGTTATAATAAGAATAGATTTAGATAGATTCATTTAGCCGGAATTTAGCTAAGTACAACAAATCCTAAATTAATAGCACATTTTAGTGGGAGAAAAATGGTATATATGATATATCAATTTTTAGCTCTCGAGTCCCTAAGAATTCACATGTGAGATTTATATTCGGCTTCGTGTTGTCCTGGGAGCGGCCTCTCTTCTAAAAGTGTTTGTATGAGTCAATAACAAGGTGAATAGGGAAAATGTTCATAGTAAGTGGGAGAAGGACGTGTGTCAACGTATCCTACGGTCTCCTCCATTAGGTTGCACCATGATATTTCTATGATCCACCTGCGTGTCATCCTAGAGCGACCATCCCTTTGGAGAGCCTGATTATATAACTCGAAACAACTTAAACCCCCAAAATGGATAGGGTTTCTTAGGTTAATCTTCAATAGTTGTCTTTCCTTTTGGTAGCCTGTTGAAGCGTACCTCTGGGGATTTGAAAATGGTAAAGTCACACTTATGGGATGAATTAAGTTAGTTAATGAATCCTTGACCAATCAACAATAACTAAGAACTATAGAAATATGAGTTATTCTAATATTAGTTATTAGCTGAGACTTTTTCAATTTAGAAGAGGAGTAGTTGATCACCCTTCGGTGGCTATTGCTCTAAACTTCTGAAGTATTGGTGCACAAACTAAATGATTTGTTTAATAAGGCTTCTTTGATTGCTTGTTTTTGCTGAATTGATTGGATTGTTTTGTGTAATGGGTTAAGACAAAGATAACTAATACGGTTAATTGATTGTTTCAATATGTTTTCTTCAATTATTCAATGGCTTAAAAATAAAAAATTAATCGATGAAAATTATGTAACGTGGAAGTCAAACTTGAATATGATTCTGGTTAATGATGATCTATGCTTCATCTTAATGGAGGAATGTCTTCTTCCTCTGTTCGAAATTCATCTCCAAATGTTAGGGATGCATATAATCGTTAGACAAAGGCCAATGACAAGGCATGTGTCCTTCTCTTGTCTAGTATGTCTAACATACTAAGCAAGAAACACGAGACCATGGTCACTACACGTCAGATCATGGACTCCCTCCAAGAGATGTTTAAGAAGAATAAAAAAGAAGATGAATATGATTTACTTGTCTTAGAAACATGTTTAGTGGAAAATGACCAAAATGCCTGGATACTTGATTCAGAAGCCACTACCCATGTTTGCTCTTCTTTAAAGGAAACTAGTTTCTGTAAGCAACTCGAAGGAGGATGAGATGACTCTCAAGGTTGGAACGGGAGATGTCATTTCAGCTTGTGGAGTGGAAGATGTTAAGTTGTCTTTCAGAAATAGATTCATGTTTTTAGTAAACTTGTACATAATTTCTAAGATTAAAAGAAATCTTATATCTATTTCTTGTCTTACTGAACAATCATATAATGTAACCTTTTCTTTAAATGAAGCGTTCATTTCTAAGAATGGTGTACATATTTGTTCGGCAAAGCTTGAAGACAACTTGTATGTATTAAGACCTAACGAAGCAAAAGCAATTTTAAATCATGAGATGTTTAAAACTTCTAATACTCAAAATAAAAGATAAAGAATTTCTCCTAATAACAATACCTATCTTTAGCATTTAAGATTAGGTTAGATTAATAACGATAGGATCAGTAGATTGGTAAAGAATGAACTTCTAAATTAGTTAGAAGATGATTTATTGCCTCCATGTGAATCTTGTCTTAAAGGAAAGAAGACTAAAAGACCTTTTACCGGAAAAGGTTATAAAGCCAAAGAGTCCTTAGAACTTATACATTCATACCTCTGTGGTTCGATGAATGTAAAAGCTAGAGGAGGTTTTGAATACTTCATCTCTTTTGTAGATGATTATTCTAGATATGGTTATTTATACTTAATGGGGCATAAGTCTAAAGCTCTTGAAAATTTCAAGAAGTATAAGGCTGAAGTTAAAAAACTATTAAGTAAAAAGATTAAAATACTTCGATATGATTGAGGTAGAGAGTACATAGATTTGAAATTTCAGAACTATATGATAGAACATAAAATCCAATTCCAACTCTCAGCACCTGGTATATCTAAAAAAATGGTGTATCAGAAAGGAGAAATAGAACTTTGTTAGACATGGTTCGTTCAATGATGGGCTATGCTTAATTGCCTAACTCGTTTTGGAGGATATGTAGTGGAGACTACAGTTTATATCTTGAACAATGTTCCCTCGAATAGTGTTTTTGAAACATCTTTTAAGTTATGGAGATGACGTAAATCTAGTTTAAGTCACTTCAGAATTTGGGGGTGTCCAGCTCACGTGTTAGTGATAAATTCCAAGAAGTTGGAAAAATGTTCATCTCTATATGTCGTTATGGAAAAACGTGTTAGTTTAAGTCACATTCATCTCCAAACGTTCATCTTCATACGTAAATCTAGTTTAAGTCACTTCAGAATTATGTCGATTTGTTAGTTATCTTAAATAAACGAAAGGTAGTTTATTCTTCGATCTACAAGAAAACATAGTGTTTTTATCGACAAATGTTACTTTCTTAGAAGAAGACCACATGAGAGATCATAAACCACGAAGCAAATCAATATTAAGTGAAGCTACCAATGAATCAACAAGGGTTGTTGATTAAGCTGGTTTCTCATGAAGAGTTGATAAAACCTAGACATCAAGTCAGTCTCATCCTTCTCAATCGTTGAGAATGCCTCGACGTAGCGGAAGGATTGTATCACAACCTAACTATTACTTGGGTTTAACAAAAACTTTAGTTGTCATACCAGATGGCGTTGAAGACCCATTGTCCTATAAACAGGCAATGAATGATGTAGACAAAGGACCAATGAGTCAAAGCAATGAACCTTGAAATGGAGTCTATGTACTTTAATTCAGTGTAGGAGCTTGTAAAAGTACCTAAAGGGATGAAACCTATAGGGTGCAAATGGATCTATAAGAGAAAGAGAGATTTAGCTGAAAAGGTACAAACCTTCAAAGCTAGACTTGTAGCAAAATGGTATACTCAAAGAAAAGGGGTTGACTATGAGGAAACTTTTTCCCATGTTGTTATGTTAAAGTTTATAAGGATTCTCTTATCCATAGTCACTTTTTATGATTATAAAATATGGAAAATAGATGTTAAGACTGCTTTTATGAATGACAATCTTAAAGAGAGTATTTTCATGTCTCAGCCCAAGGGGTTAATAACCCAAGGTTAAGAGCAAAAAGTTTACAAGCTGACTCAATCCATTTATGGGTTGAAACAAGTGCTTAGATCTTGGAACATTAGATTTGATACTACGATCAAATCTTACGGTTTTGACCAAAACGTTGATAAACCTTGTGTATACAAGAAAATCAACAAAAGTAAAGTAACTTTCTTAGTACTTTATGTGGACGATATCCTTCTCATTGGAAATGACGTAGGATATCTAACTGACGTTAAAACTTGGCTAGCAGCCGAATTCCAAATGAAAGATTTGAGAGAGGCACAATTTGTTCTTGGAATCCAAATCATAAGGGATTGTAAGAACAAAATGCTAGCACTATCTCAAGAAACCTATATCGACAAAATTTTGGTTTTATATTCGATACAGAACTCTAAGAATTGTTTATTACCTTTCAGGCATGAGGTTCACTTGTCTAAGGAACAATATCCTAAGACACCTGAAGAAGATAAAGATATGATATGTATTCTCTATGCCTCAGTTGTGGGCAACTTATTGTATGTTATGCTCTGCATTAGGCCAGACATTTGTTATGCAGTGAGAATAGTCAGTAGATATTAGTCTAATCCAGGGTTAAACCACTGGATGCTAGTTAAAATTATTCTCAAGTATCTTAGGAGAATGAGAGACTACATGCTTCTGTATGGAGCTAAGGATTTGATCCTTACAGGATACACTGACTCTAATTTCCAAAATTGATAAGGATTCTAGAAAATCCACGTCAGAATCAGTGTTCACCCTAAACAAGGGAGCTGTGGTATGACGTAGCTTCAAGCAAAGATGCATTGCAGACTCTACTATAGAAGATGAGTATGTCGCTGCTTGTGAAGCAGCAAAAGAAGAAGTTTGGCTTAGGAAGTTCCTGCATGATTTGGAAGTTGTTCCAAACATGAACATGCCTATCACTTTATATTATGATAATAGTAGGGCATATTGTTGATCCAATGACAAAGACTCTCACAGCTAAAGTGTTTGAGGATCATCTAGAAAGCTTAGGTTTGCGAGTTATGTACATTAGGTAATCTAGAGCAAGTGGGAGATGTGTAATGGGTATAAGAATGCCCTAGTTTCTTGTATTTGTATATATACGTTTTATGTAATATACTTGTACATTTTACCATTTCCAATGTTTGAAGATTACTTTATTACGTACATTCCATATAGATTAGAGTTTTAGTCCAAGTGGGAGTTTGTTGGGATTTATGTCTTAAAACTCATAAATTGTAAATATAATCCATTGAATCGTTATTAATAAAGTGTTATTATTATAATAAATATTATTAATTATATTATTGGTTTTGTCTTAATAACTCAAATCCAATAAACTAACATCCTAAGTTGTTTGATGAGTCTTAAATAGTATATAGAGACATACATGGATTAATGTTCGAGATCAGCTTAAAGGGTCTATGGTATAAGGATAAAGCTGGATATCTTATCTTAGTAACACTATGGATACGACTTACTTTGTATTTGATACAAATGTAATGATTCAACACATTAGTGTAGTTGACATGTGAGTGAGGGTATCCTATACAATGAGTTTGCATAAGATTGGACTGTGAAATAGTAACCACTAAATGTAACTCCGTTAACTAGTTAGGTTTCTATTTCATTAGGATGACTTAGGTAACTTTGTCTTAATCGTGAGTATATTATGAACTTCTGTTTGCGAGAGATTGTCCTTTGATTTGTATGGGTGAGAGTGGCCAGATCACTGACTCAATAAGCTTATCATTTTGAGGACAAAATCGAGTGGGGAGCTGAAAACATAATTACACAAGATGGAATTCACTCATTCTCTACTTTAGGGTAAGTAGATGAGTGTTCCCTTAAATGTTGCCTCAAAGACTTGAGCATAGGTTCCTACGACACGATAGGGATTTATGTTTATTGGTAGGACCATAAACAAGTTGTTCATTACAGGAGCACTGGTATTTAAGGATTAGAGTAACCTAGGGGTAAAATGGTAATTTGACCCAGCTTGTGTTACGAACACTCATGAAAGATTAACTTAGTGTTAATTTTCTATATCCATGGACACAAAAATATATCTACAGTGAGAAGAGTTCAGTTGTGAGTCTTTAGTAGAGTGTACACAATTTACGAATATTAATTAATGTGGTTAATAAGTTTAACCAATTAGTCTCAGATCGTTGCAGCTTATGATATGTAGGTACATTAGGTCCCCTTCCTAGCTCGTAAAGAGTAATCAGATTTATTTATATTGGTTATAATTTGAAATGTTCAAAATTACTTTGAAAATTAGTTTAATGTATAGTGATACATTATGATATAAATGTTATTAAACTTTATTATATAAATTTAATTTTGGATATGATTCGAAATTAATTTATGAGAGATAAAATATTTGAATGAGATCAAATATTAATTAAATGTGAATTTGATTCATATTAAAATTATTGGTTATAAGAGAAACTTTTATTTGAATATGATTCAAATTTAATTTAAGTTGAAGAGAGGGGACTCTAAAATCACATTGTTGTTGTTGTTGTGGAATGTTATTAAACTTATTGTGAGTTTGGAAATGAATTTGGCAACTACACTTGGAAACTACAATGTGTTTCAAATTTTGGCATGTTTGAAGGTCTTCAAAATGAAATTGGAATGTATTTTTAATTTGTTAATCGTTTTGTTTGTTGGAAAGGTTAGCTAGCTTGTAAAGATTGAAAAATGTATGCCTTGTAGGGTGAGGGATGGGGCGATGTTGTAACATTTGAACCTAATAATTGAAGTGTGTTGCAACATTTGTAAATTTAGCTAGGTTGTAAAGGTTGTAAAGTTAGTTAGGTTGCCAACTTTGTAAAGTTTAACTTTATATCACATGTCATGAAAGAACTTTATTCCTATTTTATCGTGTTTTATATGTTTTATCACAGGATATTAGACAAAATGAAGTAGATCTCGATAATAGAATTTCACACGGAGAGACACGTCAACCAACAAGGCAATGAAAAAGTGAGCTAGGTGATCTAATGCACTAGTAGAAAAATTTGGTTGGCACGAATGTTAGAAAAAGGAAAAAAGGAAGTTTGTGCGACGCTGATGCAGCTTTAATCAGAGGCATTAATGTAGCATGGAATGTCTTATCAACATCACTCCTTGCCTATAAATAGAAGATTTTACTTTAGAACAAAGTGTGCAATCTTGGAATGGAGAGCAAGCTCACTATCTTTCTTTCTTTCTTTCTTGAGTTTTAGGTGAGACCTTAGAATAAAGAGAGAGAGTTCTTTCCTAACCATTTTCTCCTCCCGAACAGGCAAAAATCAAAGCCAAGGAGTATGAGAAATCATACTCTAAGACTTGACACACTTCTTTGTGTACCATTTTCTACTTTTATTGTATTACATTATAACATGTACTTCATTGTCGAGAGGTCTAAAGATATATTTATAATAGTAATGCATTTCTTCTACCATTTTTAGTTTAAGACGAATGCAATGTGTTATTAGAGAATCTAAGAATCTGAGTGTATGTTTTATAAGTTTTGTTTATTTAAATGCAGATGTCAAAGCATTGTTTATTTGAGAGAAAGACAATCACAGTGACAATAATCGTCTGATAAGTAAAAGCACGCATTTAGTTAAATAAGAAACAAAGAGATTGTGGCAACACACTCTCATCATCGAATTCATCCTACGCACAAGTTGTAAAAATGTTAACGTGTGCGGCAAAAATACCAAAAAGTTGCTCACCTTAAATTAGGGTAAATTACTTGTAATGCAAACAAACTGATTAGATACAAATCATAGAGGCAAGCAAATATGGTGAAGGTACCGAAAGGACGCTCGCCTTATTTCTGAAGTTAATAAATGCTTTGGATCGCCTCAAAATGTTAATACACAATACGTTGCGATCAGTTAAATAAATACTCCTTTGTCCTATGCTTGCAACTTGAGTTCATTATCCATCTCACTCCATCACAAGATCACCTTGCACCACCAAATGCACCTTAGTGTAAATAATTAGGATAAAATATATTGATCATATTCACAATGTATAGATTATACCGCATAGGTTTAGCTACATGATAGGTTTAATAGGAATATTAATTCCCTGTGTTCGACCTTAGACTTACTAGAAAATCTCTTTTCACTTCACTTGCTATAGAGAGGAAAACTTGTAATGCATGCATATTATAAGAAGAAAAGCAACACACAGATAGAAGTTGCCAATTTTATCGTATTATCCTAGTCTAGTCGCCTAAAAGGTCGTTCAATTAAAGCTTAAACATGACATATTCATGAATAATTGTATGCACATAACAACACAAGCAGGGGTAGAGCTGCAATGTATTGAATAGATGTAGGCCTTACGGCCATGAGTAGTGTAAATGTCTACATTATAAGAAAGTAGACAATGGAGAGCAAGGAAAAGGAGTCGAGTCGCAGAATACCTAAGTATTCCTTGGCTCCTTTACAAATTAGGGGGAAGATGATGGTCATTCTCACTCTTTAATCCTGCTCTAGGCTCTCACTTACAGATGTCAGAAGAAGAAGGGAGAACTTTTTATAGAAGGTGAAAAGGTTAATCCTTTCTATCGGTTCTTAAGGAGCTCTCTAGGTTTGGTCCATTTAGACCTGATTTACATGGTAGAGAATAAGGCTTTATATAGACAACTTTAGGTTGTAAGTTTCTATTCTTTGAACATGTTAGTGCTGATTGCAGTCTTGTCAAGTCACATCAACTCCAACTACCATTTTTGTCTGTTAGCGAGTCTTCATCGCGTTATGAGATGGTTTCTCATTTAGGGATGTTAATCGCTAAACAAGTCTCCTATCGCAGAGCTTTTGCACGCACTCCTCTTGCGATTCACTTTATCTCTTCTTTTCTTTATAACTTGTGATGAAACAATAGGAAGCAAGGTAAAGTAGACATGAGACTTATACAAGCTATATTTTCTTATATTTATGACTTTGCAATAGAAGCTATATGCCGTTTTGTTACATTATCCTACATTTTGGCTCCATTGTTCTCCCTAAGAGGCCATAATAACTTTTTTTTCTACAAGTTATCAAATGTGACTCTTCAACTGTAACGATCCAACTCATACTAAGTTGAGGTCATTACTGCTTAAAATAAATAACGATTTAAAAGAAAAGAGGAAAACTAAATTCCTAAATAAATAATTTTAAATACTCATTCATAAATCATAATTTAGAAAAATAGAAATAAATGCTAGGAGACAAAATCTTAGTTCAGACCCTATCTAACTTTTAAAGCAAAATAACAAAAAAATATTGAAGAAGTTCAAATTTTTTTAATAAAAATACTAAACTAAAAATACCAAGTCATGAAACGCGGAAGCAAAATAATTCCCCTATGGCAAGTCACAAACACTTCTTGTCATTCCCCAACTTTCCTCTACCTCTATCTTTGCTTGCAAAATTAAACATAGAAAAGAATGAGTATAAACATATACTCAATAAGGTACCCACTACTAGTCCTGCAAAGTGTCTGTTAACTTTCGTATTAGGATCCCATTATGAGGTACCCAAAACATATCGTGTGTCCGATAGAACACATGTTATATAGTGATTCTGAAGGAACACTCTTATTAGCTGGTGAATTTCGAAGGACACCTATGATATCAGGCTGTAAGTGATCATGTCGAACTACTCATAAACATGGCATAACAAATTGGTGGTCTCGTTGAACACACACATCATAAATCTCTAAAAAAGTGGTGATTTCGAGCGACACTGAACATATAGGTACAATCCTAATGGTCAAAGTTAACCGAATACCACAATCCATAACATGTAGCATATCATAACATCATAATCATGGCACGAATATCAATCATAAACTCCTTAATCATGTGATTAATATATCATGTATAAACATCATCATAATTATATATATCAGTCATCAACTGTAGCACGCTACGCATCTTAGCTATATCAAACTCTTAATTTTACTAACATTTGAGTTCTAGTAGTAGAATCTCTTACCTCGAGATTAGCTAATATCCTGGTTGACTGTCATAATTTAAATAACCCAATCCTAAACATAGGCAACAAATTAAATTAATAATTTTGGCAATCAATATCATCCAAATATTTATTTAGGGTGTCCAAACATACCCCAAGCTGAGTTTGAACACAATTTAACCTTGGTTGGAAAGATTTCACAATTGCTCCAGAAATTCGTCAATTACCTTCAACATAAAAATTCCAATTTAAGTCCAACATTAATTTATCTTAGTACTAATAACAATACTAAACTCACCAAAAGATGGCTCAAATGACTTAACAAGAGGGAAGGAGAATCTCGACTTGACTAGAAAACTCACGACTCAAAAAATGGGTTGGAAAGAATCTCAGCTTAACTAAAGAGATAGATTAGCTCGAATCTAGGAAATGACTCAAACTTGACTTGGTATGGGTTTTCCACTTGGATTCGACTTGGGAACGATCTCTAGCTCGGAGGCCTCATCGACCTTCGACGTTGTGTGGCTTGTGGCAAGCTACTATTGATGGGTTTTCTATAAACAAAGAAGAGCAACGACTTGTGAATCACTCCAAACGGATTGAACAAAAAAGAAACTTCACGATGAATCTAGGATGGCTTGGGCTGAGCTGCATTTGAGGAGAGGGGCTCGCAACGGTGATAGACGACAATGACTTGCACGAAGGAGACAAGGGTGAAACACGGAGGAGACAACGACGTTCAGTGGTAGATAGGGATGAAACGTTAAACCAAATCGAAGGAGAGGCTCTACGATGACGATCTACGTTTGGCCAATGATCTTTGACGAATGGTGACTCATTGGCATGGTGCATGTGATGGAGATGGGTGATTGGATAACGGTGATGGTCACAGAGTTTGGCGATAGTGATGGGTATTAGCGGCTAGGGTTAGTGTGAGGAAGAAAGAATGAGAGAAGAGTCCACACTTCTGATAACTTATAGAAATACAAGTTATTGTAGTCTTTTATGTAAAACAATGAAGTCTAATCGCATAAGAATAGAAAAAACAAGGGAAAAAGTAGGCGATTTGATTAATCTGTGAATAACATACTACAAAAGAATCTCATTCCTGTTTTATTGTGTTTTAGTGCTCTAATTGCAGGATTTTAGGCAAAAGAAGTGAAACTCGACGATATAATATTTAGGCAAGGAGACATGTCTAACATACGCGGTGACAAGCAAGCAAGCTAAGCGTTATGAATCACTAGCAGACAAAATTAATTGGTGCGAAAGAAAAAGGACGAAAAGACGTCTGCTCGACGTCGATGCAGGTTTTTAGAGCCATTAATGACGCGCAACGTTCTGTTAACATCAATCTTTGCCTATAAATGGAGCCTCTCACTTTAGAACAAAGTGTGTAGAAATTGGTTGGAGAGCAAGTTCCTTATATCGTTTGTCTTCTCCTTTTCGTTGAGTTCGAGGTGAGATCATGGAATAAGAGAGAGAGAGAGTTCATCCCTTCCACCTTTTCTCTCATCACTAGGCAAAAATAAGAGCTAAGGAGGACGAGAAATCACTCTTTCATAGAAGGTTTTGAAGTTTTTGAAGATTGGTTTACATATTTTGAAGGTTTAAAACTCTTCCGCTGAAGCAACGACTAATGCTCTTTCGCTAAAGAAGAAGATAGTAAATTCGGGGATGCTCTTTCACTGAAGCTATTTCGTTGAAAAACATGTTTGTAAATAGGGTTTGAAGGTTTTGAAGATGTTTTTTTTTTTGTGATCCTTTTCTGCGTAAGCTATTTCGCCGAACGTTTTCAAGAAGGTTTTGAATGTTTTGAAGCTCTTCCACGCTTGCTATCTCGCTGTAAGCTCTTCCACGTTTTGAATCAATGACTACCAAATTTCTGTTTTGAAATTGAGGTTTTGATGAAGATGACATTGGGCTTTTAGAGAAAATTTAAGATTTCAATGAATTTTAATTGATTTTATTGATAGAAAAAAATTAGAGGACATCTGTAATCATTGTTTTTAGGAAGATTGAGTCAACTATGGGGTATTTCGTGTTTTGGAATAATTGTATTTGCGAGGTTTGTTTTTTCACTACGAGCATTTAAGACCATTTCTACACGAGTGTTTTCTTTTGTCAATATTTTACAATTTTACTATTACACCCATTTAAATTAAATTTTGTTATTTATCTAAACTTTCAATTTTCTATTTTCTGTCCGGCTCGAATTTTCATTTGAATTATTTGGATGGTGAATTCGACAAACCTATTCATCCAAAAAGTCTCTAAGCTAAACCAATCCAATTATTATTATGATTTTGATTTTGGTTGGTTACGGACTTAGCGTTCCGAGTAATTACAGGCTGCCATTTGACTCTAATCTGCTTTGTTAATCAGAATCCCCCTGTTTCATG
>JBBPDI010000025.1:6077137-6099407 GCA_037974545.1 Cucumis variabilis | reverse complement strand
ACACCATTTAAGGGAACACTCATCTACTTACCCTAAAGTAGGGAAGAAGTAAATTTCATCTTGTGTAATTATGTTTCTAGATTTTCACTCGATCTTGTCCCCAAAATGATAAGCTTATTGAGTCGACAATATGGACACTCTCACCCCTACAAATCAAAGGACAATCCCTCACGAATAAGAGTTCATAACACACTCGGTATTAAGACTAAGTTACCTAGGTCATCCTTGTGAAATAGAAACTTAACTAGTTAACAGAGTTACATCTAGTGGTTACTATTTCGCTATTCAGTCTTATGCAATCTCATTGCATAGGATACCTTCACTCGTCTATCAACTACACGAACGCATTGGATCATTGCGTTTGTATCAAATACAAAGTGAATTGTATCCATAATGTTACCAGGATAAGGTACCCAACCTTATTCCTATACTGTAGAACTTTTAAGCTGATCTTGAACATTGATCCCTATATGTCTCTACATACTGTTCAAGACTCATTAAATAGCTTAGAATGTTAGTTTATTGGATTTGGGTTATTAAGACAAAATTAATATTATAATCAATACCAATTATTACAATAATAAAACTTTGCTAATAACAGTCAATAGATTATATTTACAATCTACGAGTTTTAGGACATAAATTCCAACAGATAATACCTCGACCCAATGGGAGGATTGTATCACAATCTAACCGTTACTTTGATTTAATCAAAACTCAGATTATCATACCAGATGATGGCGTTGAGGGTCAATTGTCCTATAAACAGGTAATGAATGATGTAGACAAGGACAAATGGGTCAAATCCATGGACCTTGAAATTGAGTCTATGTACTTCAATTCAGTGTGGGAGCTTGTAGATCTATCTTACGGGATGAAACCTATAGGGTGCAAATGGATCTATAAGGGAAAGAGAGATTTAGCTGGAAAGGTACAGACCTTCAAAGCTAGATTTGTAGCAAAAGGGTATATTCAAAGGGGTTTGACTATGAGGAAACTTTTTTCCCTGTTGCTATGCTAAAGTTTAAAAGGATTATCTTGTCCATAGCCACTTTTTATGATTATGAAATATGGCAAATGAATGTCAAGACTGCTTTCTGAATGGCATTCTTGAAGAGGGTATCTTTATGTCTTAGCCCTACGTGTTCATAATCCAAGGTCAAAAGAAAAAAGTTTGCAAGCTAAATTGATCCATTTATGGATTAAAACAAGCATCTAGATATTAGAACATTAGATTCGATACTGCGATCAAATCTTACGGTTTTGACCAAAACTTTAATGAACCTTGTGTATACAAGAAAATTAACAAAGGTAAAGTAGTTTTCTTAGTTCTTTATGTGGATGATATTCTTCTCATTGGAAATGATGTAGGATACCTAACTGACGTTAAAACTTGGCTAGCAGTCCAATTTTGAGTTGGCTAGCAGTCCAACTCAAAATGAAACGTTAAAACTTGGCTAGCAGTCCAATTCAAAATGCAGAACTTTAAGAAGGATTTATTATCTTTCACGTACAACGTTCACTTGTCTAAAAAATAATGTCCTAAGACACCTTAAGAAGTTGAGGATATGAGACGTACTCTCTATGCCTCAACTGTGGGCAGCTTAATGTATGTTATTCTCAGCACTAGGCTAAACATATGTTCTAGAGATCCTAATCATAAGGGATCATAAGAACAAAATGCTAGCACTGTCTCAGGCAACCTATATCGATAAAATATTGGTACGATATTCGATGAAAAACTTTAAGAAGGATTTATTATCTTTTAAGTACGAGGTTCACTTGTCTAAAAAACAATGTCTAAGACACCTCAATAAGTTAAGGATACATTGACATATTCCCTATACCTCAGCTGTGGGCAACTTAATGTATGTTATGCTCTACACTAGGCTAGGCATATGTTCTAGGGATCCAAATCATAAGGGATTGTAAGAACAAAATGCTTGCACTGTCTTAGGCAACCTATATCGATAAAATATTGGTACGATATTCGATGTAAAACTTTAAGAAGGATTTATTATCTTTCAGGTACGAGGTTCACTTGTCTAAAAAACAATGTCCTAAGACACCTCAATAAGTTAAGGATACACTGACTCTGATTTCCAAACAAATAAAGATTTTAGGAAATCATTATCCACACTTTATATAGGCAACACTGACTCTGATTTCCAAACAGTTTATATTGTGATAACAATGGGGCAGTAGCTGTAACGAACCAACTTTTCTAACTAAGTCGAAGTCATTAATTTCAACAAAAGACCTTGATTTACACAAAATACTAAATTCATTTGAAATCATACTCTCAAAGAAAACAAATTCAAGTTCGTGCGCTATTTCAAATAACCAAAATTTTTCAAAGTAAAGCTTACAAAACATCAGTTCATGAACTTAGTTAAACCACAAAATTTTTTAAACAGTCTCAAGTGCTAAAAAGAAATAAGAAAATAAAACATTAAGCGGAAGCAATTAAAGACATTCTCTATGACAATCAAGCCTTCTTCTTGTCCTTCGCCGGTCTCCCTCCCTTGTTACCTTTGCTTGAAAAAGTTGAACATAAAAGGTTGAGTATAAACATACTCAATAAGAGACCTATTACTGTGCCCGTTAGGGGAAAAATAAATTGTTAACTTTCTATTGGGGTACTCTGCACAGTCACAATCTTATGATTCCGTAGGATACACATAATCAGTCTAACACCCTGAAGGACGCATAAATCAGTCTAGTGTTCTATAAAAACACATATCAGTCTAATGCTCCCATAAGATGCATAAAAAGTGGTGATCCCGTAGGACACCTGCAAGGTAAACTACCCAATAGTATACTAATAATTTTCTCTTCAGTCAATTCTAAACATCTTAACAGTCATTCAAAGTATACCTGAAGAGAGATGAAGGGTCGTGTTAGCCATAGGGACACAAAAACATAGACTTACATCATAAGTCAGTTTATAGAACCTAAAACTTAGGCTCTGATATTAACTGTAACGACCCAACTTTTCTAACTAAGTCAAAGTCATTAATTTCAACAAAAAAAACTTTAATTTACATAAAATACTAAATTCATTTGAAATCATTCTCTCAAACAAAATAAATTCAAGTTCGCGCCCTATTTGAAATAACCAAAAATTTTCAAAGTAAAGCTTACAAAACATCAGTTCATGAACTCAGTTAAACCATAACATTTTCTAAACAGTCTCAAGTGCTAAAAAGAAATAAGAAACAAAAACATTAAGCAAAAGAAATTGAAGACATCCCTATGACAATCACGCCTCCTTCTTGTCCCTCGCCGGTCTACCTTACTTGTTACCTTTGCCTGAAAAATCTAAACATAAAGGGTGAATATAAACATACTAAGTAAGAGACCCACTACTAGTCCCGTTAGAGAAAAAATAAATTGTTAACTTCCTAATGGGGTACCCTGCACAATCACAGTCTTGTGATCCCGTAGGATACACATAATCAGTCTAATGCCCTAAAGGACACATAAATCAGTCTAGTGTTCTACAGAAACACATATCAGTCTAATGCTCTCGTAGGATGCATAAAAAGTAGTGATCCTGTATGACACTTGCAAGGTAAACTACACAATAGGATACTAACAATTTTTCCCTCATTCCATTCTAAACATCTTACAAGTCATTCATAGTACAATCAAATATTCTCAACACATAAACCCTTCATAAACCCCTAATGGTCATCTCATTCTAATTTAGCCCAAGTCAGTCAGTAACATATCACACAACAGTCAAACAAGCTAAATAAACATAACATCCCCTCAGCTCACAAGTACACAGTCATACTTTGGTATATCTTACATCCAATCTAACAACAATCCACCAGTTTAATCCACACTCTATATAGGCAACATCTACGAGTTTTCAGTTATTTCAACATCCATATGTGTATATATATATCAAGTCAATCACAATAGGCACTCAACATCAAGTCCACATCAGTCCATGCATATATCTATATTTTTCCTAGTCAGAGACAACATACAATAAATCTCAAATCTACTTCGATATACATATATATCATATCTGATATCCGTCCTCAATTTAAAGACAACATACAGTCAACATATTTTACTTTATAGGTGAGTCTAGTAGAAAGTCCCTTACCTCAAGGTTATTTAAATTTCTTGAACAAACTATATCCAACGAAAGAACCTAATCATAAGGATACGAAACTCAATTAATTTCACATTATATACTTCCACTTAATTTCCTCATTATAAATTCTAGCTTACCAAGGTATTGGCGAACTGAACTCCAACAATCTGCACTTTGGTTGTGAATTCAAAAGACCCAACGTTATTTTCAACACCTTCAAGAATCAATCAACCATTTAACTAATAATTCCAACCAAAACGCTTGAACAAAAATTTAGAAACAACTACAACCCAACTTAAATCTCATCAATAAAACTTCAACTATTCACAGTAACGATAGAGGTAGCAATGATCGAACCTAAACGAAGAAGAGTGTGCAAAACGGATCCGGTAGTTAGCTTGTGCGAAGAACCACGGCACAGATCGGTGAGCGACGTGGCAAGGTTCGAGTTGTTGGGAAGAGGTATGCATGGCGGTCGAAACTTCACGGTGCACCTTTGCAAATAATCGATGGCTGAGCCACGTCGGTCGGAGAGTAGAAGAGAAAGAAAATGTTACGGTGGCTTGGTTTCCCGTCAGACGAAAAGAGAGAGAGTAAAAGAGATTGCGGCGACTTTGTGTGAACTAAAAAGAGAGAGGAAGAAGATTGGAGGAGGGCGGCGACGGCGGACGGCTAGGGCAAAAAGGGAAAAACAGAAGAAGAAGAAAACTGGGGGGTGGTGAGACGCACTCGGGATGAAAGAGGGAAGGGAAATTTTATTTTATTTTTTAAATAATAATAATAATAATAATAATATTCTTTCCAATCTCCTTTTTCCTCCATAACTTCTTTTCTTTCTCAATATAGAAAATTTCTTTTTCCCACCCTAAGTGTACTAATTTAATACTTAAGAATTTAAAATCTTCAACGAATAAGGAAAAGTAATTAAAATAATTACCTTAGGGCTCAGGGTGTTACAGTAGCCAATTCTAAGGAGCCTCACAGCCACAAAAGAGGAAAACACATAGAAAGAAAGTCTCATTTGATTTAGGAGATTGTGCAACGAGGTGATGTGATTATTACAAAGATTGCTTTGGAGAACAACATTGTCGATCCATTTATAAAGACACACACAGCTAAAGTGTTCGAGAATCATCTGAAAGTCTAGGTCTACAAGATATTTACATTAGATAATCTAGTGCAAGTGAGAAGTGTGTAATGGGTATGAGGATGCCCTAGTTTTATGTATTTGTATATATACGTTTTATGTAATATACTTGTACATTTTACCATTTCCAATGTGAGAAGATTACTTTGTTGTGTACATCCCAAAAAGACAAGAATTTTATTCCAAGTGGGACTTTGTTGGGATTTATGTCCTAAAATTTGTAAATTTTAAATATAATCCATTGATCGTTGTTAATAAAGTGTTATTATTATAATAGTTGTTATTAATGATATTATTTCTTTTGTCTTAATAACCTAAATCTAATAAACTAACATGCTATGATGTTTAATGAGTCTTGAACTGTATGTAGACACATACACGGATCAATGTTCAAGATCAACTTAAAGGGTCTATAGTATAAGGATAAGGTTGGGTACTTTATCCTGGTAACACTATGGATACGTCTTACTTTCTGTTTGATACAAGCACATGATCCAATGTATTTCTGTTGTTGACATGGGAGTGAGGGTATCCTATGTAATGAGTTTGCATAATACTAGATTGTGAAATAGTAACCAGTAGATTTAACTTCGTTAACTAGTTTGGTTTCTATTTCATTAGGATGATCTAGGTAACTTAGTCTTAATCTTAGTGTATTATGAACTTCTGTTTGTGAGGGATTGTCCTTTGATTTATAAGAGTGAAGGTGGTCAGATCGCCGACTCAATAAGCTTATCATTTTGGGGACAAGATCAAATGGAGAGCTTGGAACATAATTACACAATATGGAATTCACTCCTTCTCTACTTTAGGGTAATTAGATGAATATTCCCTTAAATGGTGTCTCTAGGACTTGAACACAAGGCCCTACCTTCTCTATGACACGAGAGAGGTTTTCATTTATTGGTAGGACCATAAACAAGTTGTTCACTAGAGGAGCACTTGTATTTAAGGATTAGAGGTAACTCATGGGTAAAACAGTAATTTGACCCAATTGGTGTTAAGAACACTCGTGAAAGACTAACTTACTGTTATTGGTCTATATCCGTGGACACATAAATATATCTACAGTGAGAAGAGTTCAGCTGTGAGTCTTTAGTGGAGTGTACACACAGTTAACGAATATTAATTAATGTGGTTAATGAGTTTAGCCAATTAATCTCAGATCGTTGTAGCTTTTGATCTGTAGGTCCATTAGGTCTCCTTTCTAGCTTGCAAAGGGTAATGACATTTATTTATATTGGTTGTAATTTGAACTATTCAAAATTACTTTGTGAATTAGTTTAATGTATAGTGATACATTATAATATTAAGTTTATCAAACTTTATAATATAAATTTAATTTTGGATATGATTCAAAATTAATTTATGAGAGATAAAATATTTGAATGAGTTAAATATTAATTTAATGTGAATTGGATTCATATTAAAATTATTGGTTATGAGAGAAACTTATATTTGAATAATTAAATATAAGATATTTAATTTAGCTATTAATTAGTTGGAAAATTAGTTAATAATTTAGTTTTATTTTATTTAATTAAATTTGATTTAATCAAATTAATATAATTCTATAAGATATTGAAGAGATATTCATTAAATAATATTTAACTAAAATATTAATTAAATATAATTTAAATAATTATTAATTAAATATTTAATTTGTCTCAATTTGGAGAATTACTTTGAAGATTCAAATACATAAACAATTAAGTTTTTCTTTCTCAAATCTATAATTAGGAATCATGCTTAGTCTTTAAGTCTTAATAAGAAAACTAGTTTCTATATTATTTTACCAATGTACTAGTATTTTGAGATTCTCAAATTAAATTGAGGAATGGTCTTATAAAATCTTCTGCTGCCACAAGCCTTTTATCCTTTCACTATCCCCCTTTACTTCTAACTATGATGTTGTCACTCTAGAAGATTTTGCAACAAGGCAGAGCCTTCACCTCTACCGTTTCGACTCTAGTTTTTTCATCGTTTCTACTTGACTCATAGTCGAAGGATGAAGCAGTGATTGACACATGCTAAGGTTTTACACTGATGATGCTCCTAACTTAAATATTTTTTCCACCGTGCATACTCTTCATAATCTATGTTATTTCTGCTTGGTCATTGGTCTCCACATCTTTGGTAAGCCTTGTTGCTTGTGATTATTTGCTGTTTAAGTTCAATCTTATGCTCATTTCATAAAAAGTGCTTTTTTCCTTCTCGATCTTTTCATTCCCTAGATGGAATGTTGAAGTTTCTACTACTTTTCAACTTAACGCTTTGTATTTTACTTTTCCTCTCTAAATTTCAGTCGTTGTAGTAGTTTGAGGTTTAAATTCCATCAGTTTTGTACGTATCAAAAGGAAGAGATATTTCTTCTGCTGATATTTTCTCTTTAGTTTATATATTTCAAAAGATTGTAATGACCACACTTATTCCAGAAGATATTCTAATGACCTTATCGTTGTTGAAGTACTTAATTTCTTTTTTCCTCCTTTTACTAACTCTCTTTCGCTTCTCGTTGTGTGAAATTTAATCCTTTTTTTATATATTGTTTGTGTTTAAAGTCCAATTTAACATATTTATAGTTGTTCTTGATTTATATTTCTAACAAAATTTTGTGTGTGCTCGAGTGTGTGTGGTCTACAAATCTAGCCATTAACAATAGTTTTACTTATTAGTATGTTTTGAAATGTTGATGTTGGTGGATGGGTTATTCCATGATGAAAAATTAATACGTTGGAGATGAAGGAGACTATGAGGTTAACATTTGATTCATTGGAGATTTTCTTGGAAATTCTTTGTTCCACTACTTTGGTTTATGAGGAGGATGATTTTTAGGCTATTTGGAAAATAAAACTCGAAAACTTTAACCTTCTTTGGATTGACTATTTTTTATAAGGTTCATGAAAAAAGTCACACATCCACAAATTATCATATGTGCAGAAATTGATTAGCAGGTTTATTTCATATGCCTATTCATTACACATTTGTCGGAAAGTACTAGGGAAAGCCATTTAATATCTTTGATTTGTTGGGATGTACTTTAAAATTTTGATGATGTCACTAATAATGAATGGTTGTGCATTCATACTTTAGTAGTATAGTAAAGTTTTTCGTTTGTGGCTTTTAAGAGGCTTTTAAGAGATACTTTTTTTCTAAATATTTTGTAACTTAATTTTTTTTTCTTTTTTATGTAAATTCTTTTATGGACTTCCTTTGCTCTTATTTTATGTAGAACTCACATTTCAATGAAGAGTGTACTCCATGCTATATTTGTTTCGTAATGTATGTATAACTTACCATGATTTTCTTATAACAGGGAATGACATGAATAGTTTATGTTCTAGTAAAAAGGTATGACCATCTTTGCAATGGTGATCAAGAATGATTAAGATAAATTTCTTCTCGTATTCTCTTAATTTCTATTTTCAATCTTTCCTCTAAACTCGCAATTATGGTTAGATTGTTAAATTATATGTGCATGCAAAGTAGTCGTGGATATGTCGATATGAGTTCTAAAGTGTCAATTATCAGGTGACAAAATAGGATCATGTGATAAAAGGTGCAATCCTATCCATGCGTTGCTACATTGCAAAATGTAAGCGTTATTGTCACACTCCACTCCAAGCACCTGCTTACTCGACTCGAGATGTAGAGTGAAGCTAATTGACACTTCTCCCTCCCTGAATAATATTAGTTGACACTGACTACTTATCTTTTAGAATGCTATACTACTTGAGTAAAATAGAACATACGTAAGAGAAAGTAGAACATAACTAACATAAACTTCTTTACATCACATCAAAACTAGTTTAGGCTAAATGCTATTACAAAAAGACAATCCTTTTTTGGAACCATACAAAAATTATTACTAAACTTAACCCTTAACAAAATCTATATACACAGAAAAGGTAAACCTAAGTACTAACCAACAACAGAACATTATCTAAAACTTCGCACAGCGCACTTGTAGACAATAGTCAGGTTCTCGGATCACGATCTCTTCCTGGAAAACATTTGAAAAGGGTGAGCTAAATAGCTTAGTGAGTGATGGTTTTATTAAACACATTTTAAAACAAACATACTTAAATCTTTTTCATAAACTTACAATAACATATCATCTTTATAACTTCTTTAAATAAATTCTTTTATCTATGTAAAGATAACAAAGCACATTGGTCTTATTATCCTATTAAACCTCGATCAAACTAGCAGAGAACCTTTGGTCATGCTATTACATAATAAAAAATCGGTCAAGATAGCAGAGCACCTTTGGTTTTACTATCCTGCCTGGACTCGATTGTAGTGGCTAAGTAGTCAGCGTAGCCCTATGCACATACAACGAACCTTATGAATCTAGTCATTTTAGAGATTTCCTATGTAACACCTCGAACTCTAAGGTATTTTATTTTAATTAAATTTCCTTATTATTTAAAATTTTTAAATTTTTTAGTATTATTTTATTACACTTAAAGTGGAAGAGAAATTTTTTTAATGGGAAAGAAAAGAATTGAAGGAGGAAAAAGAAATTGGAAAGATAATAATAATATATTATTATTATTATTATTTATTTTATTTTCTTTAAAAAAAAGGAAAAGGAAACTGTCGGTTCTCTATTTTGATTTACACGTGTCGATCCCATTTTTTTCTATACGTTTTTTTCTATACATTCCAGTTTTGGATAGTTGTGATAAGAAAGAAATTTGTAGGTTTCATGGTTTTGGATTGTAAAAGTAATGAGTTGTGAGGTTGGTTAATTAGTTGGATTTATATTTCTTGAAGGTACTCTTTGACGCAAGTAAATTCTCAAATTTTCAAAAGGTTGAGATGGAGTTTGACTTTCCATTGGGTTGGGTAAGTTGTCAAGTTCACATATTGGGTAAATTGAATGGATAAAATTATTAGAAAGGTGTTGATTGATGTTGTTTATGTTTAGGATTTTATTATTGGAATTAGTTCGATTGAAGAACTTGTATAAAAGTGAGGTAAAGGGTTTCTACTACTGGACTCTAGCTTAGATTTGGAAGACGTTGACTGTATGGATATCTTTGACCAATAGTAGACTTGATGATGAGTGTATACTATGGTTTACTGAAATATACATATATGGATGTAGATAAGATGACAAATGTTGAGTATGGTTGTCTGATATGTATAAAAGTAGACTTGATGATGAATGCATACTGTGGTTGATTGAAACATATATATAGGGATGTAGATATGATGACAAATGTAGATTATGGTTGTTTAATGTGTGGATGTAAATTTGTTGATTGTCGTTTAGATCGGGTGAATGATATACTAAAGTACGGACAGTGTACTTGTGCAATGAGAAGGGTGTTATAAATACATAGCTTGATTGTCTGATGTGGTTATGCTATCGACTGGAACTGAGATAGGATTGAGTAGGTTGACTGTTAGTGCATTACACTGAAATGATTAAATGATGGAATAATTTGATTGTACTAGAAATGGGCTGATTAAATGTTTATAATAGACCGAGGGGAAATTTTTCGCTTTATTTATTGGGTAGTGTGTCTTGTAGGTGGCCTACGGGATCGTCAAATGTTGTGCATCCTTCGGAGGCACTAGATTGATATGTGCTTTCTGCAATGCCATAGACTGATATATATGTCCTGCAGGACATTAGACTGATTATTTGTGTTCCTACGAGATCACAAGACTGATAAAGTGTAGGGTACCCCCAATAGGAAGTTAACAATTTTATTTTTTTCCTAACGGGACCAGTAGCGGGTCTCTTACTGGGTATGTTTATACTCACCCTTTTATATTTAACTTTTCAGAAAAAGGTAATAACGGAGGTGGACCAACGAGAGACAAGGAGCCGTGATTGCCAAAGGGGGTGTCCTTCAAACTACTTCTACTTTATGTTTATGTTTTATTTGGTTTTCTTTAGTAGTTGAGACTGTTAAGGGTTTTCGAGATTGAACTTCCTTTTTTTAATATTAATTTGAACTTTCAAAACTTTGTTTGAAATAGAGCCCGAATATATATAAAAACTATTTGATGTTGTTAAAATTTTATTAAACTTATCAAGCATTATGTTTTAAATATGAGTCTAGTGTTCAAGTAACAATTTCAGCTTAACTCGAGAAGTTGGGTCGTTACACCCTACAACTGTCAAATGGTCTTTGCACGTGTTGCGCTTGAATCTTGGCTTTGTCATTCAGTCAGTTTGCAATGCGATTAAGCTGGTCATTCACATATTCCATTGCACTGCGGATAATTTCTACAGTTTTTACCAATTGCCCACTCCACTTCCTTTTTTACCTGCTTGAAGCATTCCAATACTGTTATTTGAGCGTCTGAGTCGTCTGTCCATTATGTAGTCAGGCGACATGTCTAGTCCCTAACTGTACATCATAAGGATCTCTATATCGTTGCCATCGTTAGGGACAAATCCCTCGTACCCTCCAAGCACATTCGACCCGATATCGGTGAATGTCTTTGCGTGTCCTCTCGCCACACGATCTTTCCCAAAGGGTCTGTTTAGAAGGCACTTGACAGCAAGCTCACTATGTTGCCAAGTGTTGCAGTAAATTGTTAGTTTATGTTCAATTAAAAATGAATAACGGTTGACATAAGGAATAGCGTACCTTCACCCAATTGTCAAACAATTCCTTCTCCGTAATGATGCACTTGAGTTCATTGTTCCAAGTAAACCCACTGCATGACGGGCCTCATATCTCGATTATAGTTTGAAATGTTCTCTTTAGCATCTTTATTCGACTATCGAGTAGCCTAGATGTTATGTCCCATCTTCTCAGTCATCATTCTTTGGAGCTGACTATGGTGCTTGGCTTTATAGGTCCCATTGTCAGACCTTTAGCCATTGGTGGAGACCAACTCCATCAAGCATTCAATGAAGATGGCCTCCTCCTCTTTCACCCATAAGTGCTCAAGGGCCCTTGAAGAAATTGTCATACTAGAAAATAAATACAAACATATTAGTCAACTGTTTCACAAGGAAAAACACACGTAAAAACATAACACATCGTACTTCAACTGAATTGCCAGTGTTTCATTCATGTCAATGGTAAACAAATACATTCATTAAAAGAAATTCAAACTGTATTGAAAAACAAGTACATCAGGTATCATTAACAATTAAACGTAAACATTGAACTATTGCTAGTCGTGCTACTGATTACGGAAATCTCAATCACTAAACATTTCTTCGACTAGCTCATCCCTCCATTGACTCCATTCGTTCGAGGTCTCTATTTAGTGAATATTGTCACTTGCAATTATCGTGTTAGTTGAATAATCCTCATTATGTTCTTTGATACATCAACGTTCGTCATCTCTCTATTGATGAGGTTGTGTAATAGATAATACGCCCGTATCGTGCGATATTGAACTTGTACGGGGTAGTAGGACTTTCCTCGAAGGATTGCCCATCGACTCTTCAAGAGACCGAAAGCTCTTTCAATAACATTTCATGCAGAAGAATGTTTCATGTTGAAGAACTCTTTCGCTATTGAAGGTGCATTTCTCGCTCCACATCACTCCTACAAATGGTATCTTTGCCCTATGTATGGAGCTAAAAAACCCTAGCATTAGGGTGCCCAACGTCGCATAGGTTATACCCTATGATGACATCGCACGCTTTTAATGTTGTAACTCAGGAGAGAAAAATTATACTTCAAAGGAAATATGTATGTAATTACCCTTCAACATCTTCAAGCCATTTGGTCTTGAAATGGCATCTCAAAGGATGCGCGAGTCGACAGCGGATCCTTCTTAGCCTGCTAATACGAACACAAAATCTCCTTTCGTATCATCTACTCCAAGGACATTTGTGATAACTTCGCCCTTTTGTGTTCTATATCTCAGTCGATCACTTGTTGGAACGTTCACCTTGATGTATGTGTCATCTAATGCACCAAGGTAATTCTGCATTATATAACAACAGTAAATCAGCAGATTAGAATTTGGAACCGTTGAAGTACATAATTAGTTATAAAAATTGAACGTCAAACCACTTCCAGCGTGGATCTGTGCAACCATTTGTCACTAGTTGTGGTTTTTTCAACAACTCGCCATGCTGGCATAACACTTCCAACAAGGCTATGCTGAAATGTTGTGAAATTGTCTCACCGGATTGCAGAAACTCCCTTTGAATCACTCAATTCTTAACGTTGTGCGCCAGTACATGGAGTAACATTGTCACCATCTCCTCGACATCAACGATTTTCATTGATGCTAATCCAATGATGGTCCTATGTTGATGGCATAGAATGGCGAAACATCTTCGATCCATTCTCGTACTCTGAAGACATACTAGGTCGGACTCATGGATCATGCAGAAGTACGCAAACTATCTAATTCTATGCCTAGTGTAGGAGGTACATGGGTTATCCTCTTGTTATCGTTTTTTAACAACTCCAACATTAGTAGTAACTAACGTTGGGATGTTATGAACACGGTAAGTAAGAACCTATTGTCTTGTTCATCCATTAGAAATTTAATAGTGATACCCTGTTGAAATGAACGCTTCTTTAAAGTTCTGCAAAAAAAAAAAAAAAATACAAAAGCGAATCAACATTTAGAATGGTTCCTTCTTTTTTCAAAATAAAGCATAACGTGATGTAAGACATGTTTTATAGCTTCTCACTAAAATAATGATGTTGGAAAAGACAGATTCTAAGGCAATTTAATTGTCACGTCTCTTCGACTTTTCTAAAGGCTAGTAAATTATTTATTTCTCCCATTGTTTCTCATTTAAATTGATTTTTTTGTTTTACTGTCCTTTACTTAATTTCTCTATCGCTTGAAGTTTTGTTAGAAAAACACCTATCTATTCAACATTCTAAATTAAAATAACAACTAGAATTTGACTCCTACAGCCGTCAACTCCCTCGTTCCCTCTTCCATCCTCAATTAATTGTCCTAAGTGCATATTAGTTTTGAAGTTTCAACAATAAACAGTATATGCCAAACGTGGAAATGTTCGAGTTGGGGAAAAATTCTACAATTTTAAATAGTCATTAGAAGCTGTTTTATTATTAATTGATTAGTGAAAAAATGTTTGAAGAAAACAACACGACACACATTTAAAACGTTTGAAGAGTACTGTGTACATAAGCTTTGTATGGTTGTTTTGGCCTAAACCATACTCGTAATTCTACAATTTTGTCTATCTACTCTCCGATTTTTTTTCCTAATTTACCACTATCTTGACTAAATGTCGTACACTACGACATTGAAGTTATGGGTAAGAATTAGTTATGGAGAAATAATTTTTTTCTAAACTATACATATCATAAACAAACACTTGGTGAATCCGTAACAAATGAACATAGTACAAAATAATGTATTAAAAAAATTGAGTTCATATAAAGTCTAAATACAAAAATTGATTTATGACAACAAATTGTGTGCAAAAATGAAAAATTATGAAATGAAGGAAAGAACTACAAAAATTATTATACTACTGAAACAATTTATTAAACAAAAAAATTATGCAAGGAAGGAAGAAAAGTATTATAGTATTGAAACGCAATAGAAAAATGTGGAAAGAAGGAACTTAAGAAAGTACATGAACAATAACCAACTAGAAGAACCTATAAGGATGAATGCAAAAATTAATTTACAACTCTATCCATTAAAATTACAAATTAAAAAAACAAAAACACCAAAAGTTGTGATAACATAGCACTGCCTTAATCTATATTGCCGCTTACAATTCCATACACCTGTAAGATTAAATACGTAAGAATCAGTAAATAATGTAAGAAAAAAAAAGTAGCCTCAGAGTTGTTCAAGGTGATTGAACTAGAATTATCTTTGAAGTAGCATTTCATGTAATGGAAAAAATGACCTCACACACATGCAATCTAAAGCAAGCAATGACATATGGCATGTGTAAGGAGAATTTCTTCTTCTTCATCACATGATTTCAAAGTACAACAGAGAGACAAAACATATGGACTCAACAGAGGGATAAAACAAAACAGAAAGTGTGATAAATAATTCAAGCAAACATGATAGAGAAGCATGTTAAACATACTAAGGAAGGTAAGAACAGAGGGACTAAACAGAGGGATAAAACATATCATAATGTGTGATAATAATTGAAGCAAACATGATAGAGAAGCATGTTAAACATACTAAAGAGGTAAAAACAGAGGGATAAAACATATCAGCAAGTGTGATAAATTATTTAAAGAAACGTTATAGAGAAAAATGTTAAACATACCAAAGAGGTAAAAACAGAGGAAAAATGCAGAAAGACCAAGGATGCAATGGAATAAGAAGAAATGGTCATATTTATAGTCAAGGGATGATGGTAATAAATTAGAGCAGCAAACAGTAAACAACCAACAAGTATCCCAAAAAGTAGGGATATGATCATCACTATGACAACCAACATCAGATGGAATGAAGGAATTGACCAATATGAAGAATAACAGTCAAACATGAGTTTTGAAGATCTAACAGAAAATTTTGTGCAAGTAGGTATGCAAGACATCACTCTGTAGATCAGCACAAGTACACAATAGGTTTGAACATATGTACTTAAGCATAAATGGAATGTGGAGGTGAAATAACTATGAGCAAGCATCAACAAACTTAAAAATGTGCAATGTAATAGGCAGTAACAAGATTGAAAGAAAAATAGGAAAAAAGTTGTAATGAAACACTTTACAAAGATATTCGGGACAATATATAAAAAAACAAACTGTAACACTCCAAAAATTTAGATATTTTTTTAGTTAATTATCTTAAATTTTGTTTAATTTATTGGATGTTATTTGGTTCTATTTAATGGAAGTTATTTTGGTGTTGTGAAAATTGAAATTTTAATTAAATAATTTGGGGGGTGTATCTAATTAAATTGGAGGAGTTGAACATTTGTTGGAAGGATGATAATTATATGTGAGTATATATAATTATATAATTAATGTGAGAAAGAAAAAGATAATTATATTTATTAAAGTATAATCATTTAAGGAAAAGATAATTATATTTTGGAGAAAATATTTTATTGAGGAAGAAAAAAGGAAATAATTATATTGTTAAAAAAAATATATAATTATTAATAAAAGGATAATTATTTGGAGAAGATAAAAAATGAGAATTCGATAGAAATTCAAGGATGAGAGAGAATATTTGAATTTTTGGAAAAGAATTTAAAAGAAAAGGAAAAGGAAAGGATTTTGTTATTAATAATAATGATATTATATTATTATTATTATCATTAATTATGTATTTATAACACTCATCGTTTGACGTGCACTTTATCTCCACTTATCCAAGAAAACCCTAATCGGCGCTACGTTTCCCATCACCACTACAAGCTCACCGGTCGTCTCTCTGTCTCCTTCTCCGCTTT
This sequence comes from Cucumis variabilis, assembly GCA_037974545.1. Classification (NCBI taxonomy): domain Eukaryota; kingdom Viridiplantae; phylum Streptophyta; class Magnoliopsida; order Cucurbitales; family Cucurbitaceae; genus Cucumis; species Cucumis variabilis. The sequence continues at coordinate 6,082,793 of JBBPDI010000025.1, read as the reverse complement.
CGTCAACCGTCATCTCTCCGTCACCGTGAAGTCGAAGGGTCTTCGTTTTTCCTTCACTCGAGCCGATCTTCTCACACGTGAGCGGCCTTCCCATCACTCAAGCTGTCCACGGGCCAAGTCCCTTCACCCGAGCCATTTTCGAGTTGATTTCCTTCTCTTAGCTGAGCTGCATCTCTTCTCCAAGCCAAGCTGCATATTTGGTATCTTTTGAGTCATTTGGAGTGGGTTTTGATGGTTTTGTATATACCCATCAATTGTTATTCTTTTTTACTCTAAATAAATAAATGTTGGATCTAATTTGGAGTCTTTCCTTTAAAGGTTTAATTGGCCAAATTGGTGGAATTAAATTGTAAAATTTTTCCTAATCAAGGTTGAATAACCTCAACTTTGGGTAAGTTGAATTGAGTTGATTCTGGATCAATAATCAATTATTAATTTTATTATTTTAGTTATTGGGTTCCCTTTTTGTTTAGAACCTATCTATTGGAAAACTTGGACCATGACTATAGGAAAAATTAGTTAAGCTAATCTCTCAAGTAAGAGATTCTACTACTAGACCTTCAAATTAAATTTTAAGAGTTGCATGTAGTTGTGATTATGCTGTGATGGTAGTTGAAAATGCATAATGAGATGTTGTGGTTGATGAGTGATATTATGTTGATGATGATGACTGATATTATGGTGATGGTGATGACTGACATGTTTATGATGTTATGATACATGATATATCAATTACATAATCAAGGACGTTCTAGTTGATATTCATGTCATGTTTATGATATGTTACATGTCACTATGAGAAAAGGGGGCTCTCCGGACGCACAAAATCATCGGAAGATATATGAAAAGTATCGAAAAATACTTTTTCAACATATAAATATACATCGGGATATAAGTCAGGAAAAATGTGTCAGGAGAGGAACTCCCGACACACAACATTCAGCGTCGGGAGTTTCTCTATTTTAAAAAATACCTTTCATTATTAAATGGAAGGTATATACATCCACCCTTAGAATTACCTTATAGGGATCTTGTAATTCCTTGATGTCGTATGGACTTTCTCCCTCGTTAACATCTATAATTCTTTAAGCCTAAGATGAAAATATTGTTGGTTAAAGTATAACATTTTTCATAATCAACCCATATGCATTGAAACAGTCAAACAATCTTAGTCTATCCAATATCTTGTAGCAAAATCAATCTCATCAATATCAATAAATAATTTCAAATCAAATCAAGTATCAATGACCTAGCTGCAATGGAAAGTGGACGTAGCCACATATGGGTACCTCTACACCTAATTATGTATGTTCTTGTATTGTTACTACATATAGAAGAAAGAATATACAAAAATTAGAATCATAGAGGAACTTTAAGGTGTTAGTTTCAAAATTCAATTGAACTTTGATGAAAAATATTGTGTAACCCAATTTGGAGGCCAAAACTAACGTTTTTTGGGATGAAGGAGGGACAAGCTGTCTTCGACATCTTGCCAAGGGCGTAGATCTCGAAAAGTTACATGAAATAAAAAAAAACAATTCGGACAACTATGCTCAAAGTTATAGACTTCCAAAGTTTAAATATAGTTTTATGTAATTTTGAAGGGAATTTAATGTCAAGATACGTTAATAAAATGCTAACTTTATGATAATAGATGTAAATATCATGAAAAAATGCATCAAAACAAGTGGTCATATGCATAAAATGAGTTAGTATTGATGGAGATATGAAACTCAAAAGATAAATGATATGCATAAACGAAAAAGAACTAAAAAGCTTATAACCATGGAGAAGTTTATTACTAAACAAAACTAATAACTTATCAAGTTGAATCACAAATATTGATACAACAACATCTTACCACAATAACAATATTCATACATAAACTAACTCTAATTCAATCACTCCTACAAAATCAAAATATAAATCTAATTCAACCACAAATTAACTATAAATTATAAAAGCAACCCTTTTCAACCAAACTTTAACTAAAATGTACACAATAATAACATTCGCCTCCCCCCCCCCCCCCCAAATTCAATATAACCCTCCTTGAATTCAATATAATTCCTAAATTCAAACTCAACTTCAACACTTCAAATTCAAATTTAACACTTCAAATTCAAATTCAATACTAAAACCTACAACTAATTCAAAATCTAAATACTAAAACTAATTTGAAATCTAAAACCTAAAACTAATTTAAAATACAAATACTAAAACTAATTAACTAAAACAAAAAAATAACTAAACTAAACCACTTATCGAAATAAAGAGTGACGGCAGAGATGACGATGGACGATCGAAAAAGGATGATGGCGAGGACGACGGTGAACGATGAAGTGGATCTCTCTCCTTCTCGATCTCTCTCTCAACTCTCTCGACCTTCTCCTTTTTAGTTCTGTGAATTACATAACTGAAGTGGGTTTTTATAAGAGAATTCCCGACGCACATCGAAAACATCGGAAGACACCCCATATTCCTGATGTCATAAGTAAAACGTTGAAAATAGTTTTTACTTCTTCCAATGTTTTACTTATAACGTCGGGAATGACTAAGCTTTTCCCGACACCGTGCAAAGAGACGTCAGGAAAAACGAGAGAATTAAATATTTATTTATCTTCTCCTAAAGTCTTGAACTACGACGTCAGGAATACTTGTCTCGACCGATGTGTATTTTTATGCATTGAAGATTGGCCTATGTTTCGACGTTGCTTTTGTCGATGCCTTTTTCTGCGTCGGGAGAGCTTCGATTTTTTGTAGTGAGTCTTGGACTATGGTGTGTGTGTTAACATTGTCTGTTGAGCTTTTACCTCACCTATATTGTGATTCTATCTATGGGGTCACTCGTACGACTAGGGGTGTTCCTTCAGAATCGCTCGCACGATTTAGGGGTGCACCTATGGATCACATTCACAGTTAGGGGACAGTTTTACTGTATACGAGGTCACTCACACGACTAGAAGTGTTCCGATGGGACCACTCGAACGATTACGGGTGTACCTGTAACATCCCAAAAATTAAGGTAATTTTAAGTTTAATTATTGTTTAGGGTGTTCTTTAATTATTGGTGAGATTCGTTTGATTTTGTCGAGATTGAGATTAATTAAATAATTAAATATTTGTAGGAAGAATATTTAATTAATTATTGAAATTGAAAATTTTATGTTGATAAAATTTTGTTATTGGTAAATTAATTTGGGGAAGTAAAGGATTTTGAGTAATTATACATATGTGTGTATATATATAAAATTAAATAAGTTTGGAAGGTAATAACAATATATTGTTATATTTTGGGAAGTAAATAATAATTGTATCAAGGATCTCATAATTATTAAGATATTATGTTTTGGTTTTGAAAAAATAAAGAGAGGAAAAGTGATTTGATAGGTATTTAAATGGATTGAAAAAGTTTTTATTTGAAAGAAAAGAGGAAAAAGAATATATATATATATATAATTATTATTATTGTTGTTATTATATTAATTGGACCTCTTTCTACATGCAAAACCATTGAACTATTCACTTTCTTCTTTACAAGAAAACCCTAAAGCCGCCGGTTATCTCTCGCGGTCAATCAGCACTGTCCATCGACGTATAACCTCTGTTCACACACAAACGAAGTCGGTCGCGTCTCTCTCTGTCGCTTTGAAGTCGAACACTTCGTCTCCATCGTTCGAAGCCAGTGATTCGTCGCACTTGAAGTCGTCGCATCGTTCACGCCTCACTGTCAGTCGTGACAATTCTCCACCGCCAAGCGCTACCAATCTTCGCAAACGCCTTCATCCATGTCTGCAAAGTCTGTCATCTTCCGTCGAAGCCTAGTCGCGTTCCAAATTTGAGCCGCCGCGAGCTTCCATCTTTTCGAGCCGAGCCAGTTCGCCTTTCGAGCCATTTTTGGAGCCGCAAGTCTTCTACCCGAGCCACGTGAGCCATTTCCAGTCTTCAATCTATTCTAGTCGTGAGCCTAGCCATTGGAGCTTTCTTTGTTAGCCAAGCCATCAGATTGAGCCAGTTAGCTATTTTGGTAAGTTTTGGTTGGTTTTGGTACATCCAAATAAATATACCTTGGATCTTAAATAATTTAAAGAGCAAATTTAAGTGGGATTTTTGTTACTTGAAGGTTTGGCTAAATTTCTTAATTAGAAGATTGGAGTGGTAGGATTTTTCAGTTTTGGTTTCAACCTTAGTCTTGGAGTAAGTGCATATTTAAGTAATTAGTTAGGTGATTAGATGACAAAATTAATAATTTTAATTTTGTTATGTTTAGGATTGGTTCTTTGGAAAGCTGATTGCTTAACTGCCGTTGTTAGGAACAATTCTTGTTAAACTAATCTCGAGATAAGAGATTCTACTATTAGATTCTAGGCATTAGATTAAAGAGCTTGCATGTATGTTTTTCCTTATTATGCATTAACGTAGCTATAATGCATGATGTGATGATCATGATATGTTATAAATGAGATATACTATGAATGAGATACGTTATGATTGATATATGATATCTATGATATGCTACATGTATAGGCTATGGTGTTCTATTAGCTTTGTCTGTTAAAGTCGTACCATATGGGCGTCTCATGGCATCACCACCTATTTATGTCTGTGTGGCTAGCTTTTATAAGTGATTCAACGGGGTGACTCTCTTTAGGGTATTTCCTTCGGGTTCACCGAAAGCCCAAATGTGTCCCTACGTGATCACTCGATAGCGTGCGTTCGGGAGCACGATAGTTATGCGATACGCAAAGTAACAAGACATGTAGTGGAACTAGTAGTGAGTCCCTTACTGAGTATATGTTTATACTTACTCTTTTTATATTTAATTTTTCAAACAAAGGTAGAGGTAAACGAAAGTTGACAAATGACAAGACGTGACCATGATTCGTCATAGGTGAAAGTTTAAGATTTCTTCAGCATTTATATTTTCAGTATTTTATTTCATAACTATGTACTCTTATAATATTTTCTTTTAAATAGGGCTCGAACTACTATTTTATTTTTATTTTTTTATACACTTTATTTATAATTTATAAACAAATATTTGAAGTGTTTCCTTTAAAATTTAGTTTTTTCTTTTATTTTAAATAAAAATGTCTTATTTCTTTTAATAGTAATGATCTCAGCTTAATATAAATAGTTGGGTCGTTACAGTACCTACGTAATACAGATATGTTCAAGAGTGGCAAGTGTTACAGAAAAGTCATGCAAGGAAACAAAAAGAGGAAGACGAAAAGTTTCGAAAGCAACGAGTGGAACACAACCCGTCAACGAAACCACAAAGAGAGAAAGGAGAACTATTTCAGAGGCAACATCAAAATACAACCATCAACGAAACAAGGAGTTGAAGGATATGAGATTTGGACAAGAAAAGGACATTGTTCCCGACGACAGAGATGAGATTTCGAGGACCAAAATAATTATCGAATTAACTTCCAGGACACATTCAAATAAGTAATCCAACTAGCAAAACCCATCCTTAGCGGAAGAATTCCGATCTCTTAGCGCGTAATAAAGTCATCAGACAAAATAAAAGAACGAGACTCCTGAAATCAATAATCTGATTAACCACTTCCAATAACGGATCCTTGAAGGATTTGAATCATAGTCAACAAATCAAAGAGAACTATAACATTATGGAACCCCTTCATAGCCTTCA
>JBBPDI010000025.1:6007279-6018455 GCA_037974545.1 Cucumis variabilis | reverse complement strand
TTACTATTCAAACGTGGAGAAGTGGCCAGATATGACTACACCGGTAGTGAAAGCTTTGAAGCCGGCCGTCTTCAAAAAATTTATTGTAAATGAAGTGCCTTGGAATTTTCCAAGATTATTGTTTGGTTTCCCAGAAAGTTGGGGTAAAGCCACCAGGGAATTTCCATCTACTATAATACTTCCTTCCTTTTGACAATCATTTATGTATTAAATTTACGTTGAAGTTTCCATTTTCCATTTTCGATTCTCGAACAAATATACATCTTTTTTTGTTGTTGTTCTTCTCATTTTAACTCTTTCTGTAATAAATCGAGAATGGTTAATGAGAGCAAGAGGTAAGAAAACATGAGTCATTCATCAAAGAGTGGTAGGAAAAACAAGATCAAATGAACAAAAATACACGACGAGTGTTTTCAAGGATCGGTATAGTGGTGATGCAAGTAGAAGTTGGAAAAAAATAATCTTTTACAATGAAATTTCCACCATAATTTACATTCCTTTACAAAATTTTGAGTAACCACCAATATTAAGTTATAGTTTAAGTTTTGTTGCAATGTTGCATTTGAGTTATGCTCTTCGAAATAACAAACATACCTACAAAAGATTACTTCAACTTTAGTTGATTTTAAATATCCATCAGCATTGACTTTTTTTTATTGACAGAATAAATTTGAAAAATGTTTCTCAACAACAACAAAAAAAATGATTTAAATTTTGTTAAAATCACTTTTAACCCCAAAATTCTTGTACATAATCCCTTTCTATATTTGGAGATTTAACTCATTTCTATTTTGTTTTATTTACTTAGGCGATATATAATTATGGTTATTTTACTTAAATATCATCCTACTAACAATATCCTTATAGACAAACATGAATTTTGTAATTAAAATAATGGCTTAAATCTACATGAAATGAAAAAACGATATTCTAGGTAATTTGTAGGCAGGTTCCTCATACTTCTTGGGACCAATTCAAAATTTTCGTTAAGACATTTAAAAAAGTATTAAAGTATAAAGTCTTCATCAATATTTTGTCTTACATGTACGCGTCACTTCAATTTATTACAAGAGTTACTTTTTTCTTGTCTTATATATTCCGACGATCTTATTCTTACTAGATTTTGTTTCAAATATTTACGACGACTTTTAAGTAATTGACTTTCTAAATTTATTTAAATATATAAAAAACAAAAACATGTAAGAGTATTTGATAAGTTCAAATAGATTTGTTTTGAGTTGGCTATCATAATAAAATTTGACTTTATTTAATTACTTTATAGCTTATTTTTTCAATATATTAAATGGAAACTTCTTTAGATCAAACTATCAACTATATTTTACAAAAAGAAAAGGAAAAGAAAAAAGAGTAAGTTAGTTCAAAATAACTTAGAGACAAAAAATAGTATATAAAATGAGTTGGTTTAGGAGAAATACTTGAAATCAACTCTAAATTTATTAATTTTTGAGTATTTAATGATTAATCTCTCGCTAATTTTTAAAATGATTGAATCTATCAAAATACTCTCAATAATCCTCTACTGCATTTTCACTATGTTGTCGTGGTTACCTCTTGGCCACCTTTGGCAATCACTACCTATAACCTACCCTCCATTATGACCAACTCTAACAACGGTACATCCTCCACTATTATCTCTAGCATTCTCTTTCTTTCTTAGGGTTTCTCTTCTAGAATTTATTTCTTCTATTTTTGTTCATCTTCTCTTTCTTTCTTTTATCATCTTTCTTTCTTTTTTTTATCGTTAAAAAAAATACACGATCGTGTATAATTTTCTACTCTATCGTGTATCATTTTCTACATGATAGCATATCATGATCATCTAGAAAAAGAATTACTCACGTGCGTGTGACCAATCAATCACGTGTTGACTGAGACATTTTTTATATTTTCCATTGTGAGCCTATTAGTTTTTTTTTGTTTTTCAAATTGTCCTATATAATGTAAATATTTTTCGAGTTTGTTATGTCTTTTAAAAAGCCTCATTTTTTAATGGGTAACCCTTCTAGCATAAAATATTAAGAATATAACAATTTTTAAAACAATTTGTAAATATAGCAAAAAAAAATTGTATATTCTTAAAATATACTTGTTTTAAGATAATTGCAATAAGTACCATTTTTTTAGAAGAGTTAATTAATGATATGGGAAACTTTAAAATAAATAGCAAATTTTCTTCAATATTCGGATTATTTTTTGTTTATTCCAAAAATAGCCTTGATTCAAATGAACAAAACCTAGAATGATTTTCTTCGCCATCCTCTTAACTAAACATTCATTATATTTGTTAGGATTTTCTCATCTTTTATTCGCTCAAGCCATCCTCTCTAATGTTTCTCTCCTCCTTTGCTTGTGTGGGTATTTGTAAGAAAAGATGAAATTGAGAGTTTGGGTTTCTTGACAAATGAATTCTTTAGGTTCCATCCTAGAGAATATTGGAAGCTTATCAGAGTTGATGAAGTTTTTAACTAAGGACTACGGTTGAGCAGATGTAATCAACTTATGAGTTTAGACTTCATCTAATCAATTAACAAATATAAAATTTTCATATAGGTAGTGTGTGAATCTTAAAGCCACAACCTTCTATTTAGCAAAATCCGATTGATTTTCATTCAAATTTCCATTCTACCTTTTCTTTGATTTATTGTTAAATGAATTCATCGGCATCGTATTCCATCGCTTGCTCATATAAATATTTCTACAATCAATTACATGAAACATTACTAGCAATGGAGTGTTTTTATGAACAAAAACATCACCGATAGAAATCTATTCCTTTTCTTAAAAAAAAAATTAAGTCTATACTTTAGTGATAAAAACTTAATATTGATAGACTCTAATCCACACAAAATAAACAACGATGAAACTATATTCTTCAAGTCTATGAAACCTATCATCAATGTCTAAATCAACAACATTAGAAAAACAATAATGAAACAATACCTTTACTTATTTTTCATGAAAATAAATTCAATTCATTTTTTTCAAGTCTATTAATGTTAGAAACATAACATTGATAGACACTTATTAACAAGGACACTAATATAACAACAATGATATACATATTATTCTTACTTTTCATATAAAAATTCAACTTTTTCTGAGTCTATCAATGATATAGCAATCTATATTTTCTTATTTTTTAAAAAAATAAATTCAACTTTCTTTCAGTCTACTAATGAAAAAAATCTGAAACCTATCATCTGATAGACTATCAAATATACAGCAAAATCATAATTGAAACTATATATTTTCTTATTGGGTAATTGTAATTGATGGTCATTTCAGCAATAATAATTAAGGATATAACAATATTTTAAAAAAATTGCAAATATAACAAAACTATCGCTGATAGGCTCTTATAGATCTATCAATGATAGACCAATATTTGCAACATGATCTATCGGTGATAGACTTCTATCATTCATAGAATTTGACAAATTTTACTGTATACTTAATTATTTTGAATATAATTGCTAAATTTGCAACTATCCCTTCTTATTTTTTATGGAAAAAAAATTAACTTTCTTCAAGCCTACCACTAATCAAAACTCATGATCAATAGACTATAAAATAATAGAAGAATAAAAAAACTATACATTTTCACTTTTCATGAAAATATATCCAATTTTTAGGAAATATAAATTAGTAAACAAGAAACAAAAAACGAAACAGGAAAATGAGAAACAGGAAACAAAAAATCGTAAACGAAAAACCGATAACTGAAAACAAGAAATGAGAAAGAGGAAGAAACAGAAAACGGTTGAAAACAAAAAAACATTAAACTGAAAACAAGAATAAAAAAAATAAGAAACAAAAAACGAGAAATAGAAAACATAAAAGAGAAAACACAAAATAGAAAATAGGAAGTATATTGTATCACGGATAGACCATGTTATAAATATTGATTTATCACTAATAAATAATTAGAGTCTATCGACGATAAAAGTTTATAACTAATAAACTTTACTATATTTATAATTTTTTTTAAAGTGTTGCTATATTTTAATTATTATTCATAAAATTGTTATCTACCATAATTTTCTTTTTTTTTAGATTAGACCTCTACAACTTTGTAGATACAATACTTATTGTGATTGTCCTATAAAAGATTTTATGATAGTAGAGATTCAATTTGTGCCGACGACAGGAAGATTTAAGACCGCACTATCTAATCACTACATTCATTCATTTATAAATTATACCATAATTTCTGACATATCAAAACACAATTTATTTGAATATTTTATTTTCAATTTACTTTTTTTTGAAACTTCTATTCATTCTACTTGTCATTTGAAAAAAAAAATGAAGAAGAAGAAGCAAATCTACTTTTAATTTCCAATTTAATTAAAAAGGCTATTGATCCACTCTAGTATGAACTAATTTAAATATAAACAAAAGAGAAAATGAATATGCACGAAAACCATTGCTTAATTTCAACGACTATTTGAATATTTCCAACTCCTTCACTGACACGTTGCTGTTAAATGTTGATGGCCATAAATGTGATGGATACCTCCAACAAACAATTACAATAATTAGAATAACTACGTACAACTCAATTTTAAATCAATTTTCAAATAAATAAAAGATAAATTTATTAAGAAATATTTTACAATTATATCAAAATTGATTATAGGTGTTTATATTTATGATTTATCTAATCTAAAATTTCACTATATTTTTTAATAAGTTTAATTCATTTTATTGTATTTAAAACAGTCTTCAAATATACTTTTAACAAATCTTAAATAAATTTTAAATTTAATTATCCAAATGTAATTTGTATAGAAATTGATCAAATTAAAACGAAATATAGTTTCATAACTGTTAAAGTAAATATGTATACAAATTAATATAGAGATCAAACTAACATGACGTCTAAAAATACTTTTATTAATTTAACCTGCTTTATTATTGTTAGCATCAGTATTAAGATTACTATCAATATACTTTTAACTTTTCGAAGTTCTATCCATTAAAATGATAAACTAATAATTATATTGGTCAAAAACTCTAAAAATTGAGAGTGGATCAATTTAAAATTTACATTAAAATAAAACTTTTTATTAAAATAAACAACCATTAATGCATAACAATTACACGTATATAAAACTTATTTAAATATAAATATTATATAAATTATAGAAAAAAGTGGGAGATTTTTGTTTGATACATCTTTTATTCCTATGTGTCTATAAAACTTTAGAATCAGTTGAAGTCAAATTTAGCTATAATACTTTATTGTTCTTTTTTATTTTTTGAAAGAAAAGGTTAAATAAAGAAATGAAGCCAAGTGTGTAATGAAAAATAAAAACAAATGTTTGACCTTTGAAAAGTTATGGTTATGTGTGTGTAGCGCCATCCACGTGGAGGATAAATTTTGAAGTTTTGGGTGTGACATTGCCGACATCCCACCATCGGTGGATATAGCGTATGACGTGTCAAACCATTTGATTAAATATAATTCTAAATTTGGAATTTAATTTCCAAGTGGACACCAATCTTTCCTCATAAAGTCATATACTTAATCCACGGATTTGGTAGACCCCATTCCTTTTTTCTTTTTTACATGTTACTATCCTAAGCTTGGAATTTTGTTTTCCTAAATAATAAGATATAGTTTGTGTAATATACATTTTACTTCTACATTTCTTAACTAAAGATCCAAAATGTGAAAGCATCCGTTTTTTCAAAAATATCAAATACCTCTTTGATCATGTAATGATTACATGCATGAAAATACGCAAACTAAACCCTCTTACTTCATTTGTTTTTTTAGTTCGGGTGAGACTAAACTCTATCGATTAACTATCGTAATTTTCTATTTTTCATAAACTAAAATAAAATAATTATCAAATCAAACTTGATTTTTTATTTAATTAGTTTTCTTACCAAAGATGAAAATTATTACAAAAAATTAAGAGAAGTGGACCATGTTTTTCAATTCTTACCAAAGATGAAAATTATTACAAAAAATTAAGAGAAATAGATCATGTTTTTCAAATCTAAAAATTAAATAGTAGCCAAATATGACCTAAATAATAGTCAATCAACTCAAAAACGTGTAATCACTTAAATTTCAAATATATGCATTTAAATATTGTGTTTTTAAAAATGATAATTATAATAATGTATAACAATTTTTAGAAATAATAATTAATTGTGTAGCAACGTTTTTAAAAAAATTGTAAATATAGCAAAGTCGATAGACTAATATGGTCAATCATTGATACACTAAGATAAATGTTGCTATATTCATTTTGAATTAAATTATTATATTTGTAATTATCAATTTTAAAAATAAATTGTTACATACTTTTATTTCTCTGATTACTCATATTTTGAATCTAATTGTTACGTGAATAAATTGTTACATACTTTTATCTCTCCGATTACTCATATTTTGAATCTAATTGTTACGTGGAAGATATTAACCTATCTAAAATGTCATATTGTAAAACATTTGTACTTGGTTTAACATTATTTTCAAATGGTTTGAAATTTGAACTATGATGGCATGACAATTTTAAAAATAAAAAAGTGACGGTGTTAAGATTTAAATTTATATATGGGTAATAATAATATCACTCCAAATTTATTTAAATATTTTATATTGTTAGGAGTATTCAAATATATTGACATTTATAACGTGGTTCAAGTTGGGTTAAATTATAAGCTTAGTTTAATTGATAATTTCGTTAAATTAAACAATAACAAAAAGTGAATTAAAAAGATAACATTTTTTTTAAAAAGAAAAAGTAAATCAATGGAGAGATTATTTCAATTTCCAATTACCCAAATATTAGTTTATTTCATTTAATGGATACGACTTTTTGTGAATAAAATAGGATAAAACTATGGAAACACAAAGAGAGTGAGCCACATGCGATCATGGTGCCCCATTCACTTCAATTTTTAGTGTTAATTTAACTTTTTTATTTTCCATGACAAAATATTAAAAAAAGAAGAAAAAGAAAAAAGAAAATTGTCATGCCTTCAAGAGATTTTGTTAAATTCTGTAAAGAGTTTATTTTGTTAGGTTTGAAAAATATGGTGGGAAGAAACCTTGTGATTTGTGCTAAAATTATTAGTATTATTTGACAAACCATGTTTAGTGGAACTATCTTTTTCTTTTCTTCTCTCTTTCTATTCTTTTCCAACTTCGACCAAATATTGTGTACATACTCCTAACAATCAGAGATGGGAGAGAAGAGAGTAATTCATGAGTGGCAAACAAATGTGAGAGAGAGAGAGAGAGAGGGAGAAAAGTGATTTAGGAGTGAGCCACAAGTTTATTTTGTGTAATTTCACACAATTAGCAAAAATGTTAATTAAAAATTATTTGTTTTAAAAAAACAAACCAAATTTCATTTTCTTTCATATCGTTATAATTTGTAGTTCGTGCGTTTAATTTTAAAATATATATAAATTTAATAGCTCAATTTTTACAACAAAAAATTTGAGTATATAATTACAACTACCACTATATTTTGACTAATTTTTTAAATTTATCTAACAATGTTACGTCAAAATATATTTATGTTGTTTAGATTGAATGGTACGGAAGAATATATATATTTTCATATTTTATATTTATACTTTTACCTAATTTAAATTTGATTAAAAAGTTGGGTGTTTAAAATTCACCAAGATTCAAAAGGTATTTTTTATATAAAATATTAATGATATTTGTTAAAAAAAAAACATTAAGAAATTTTTTAAGTTAAAATGTGTTATCAAAACCTTTATAAGTTCAAAGTTTTCTTTCCAACGAAGTACAAATTTTAAGAGTGTTTCTACCACTCACCCTCTTGTGATTGATATAAAATCGATTATTTAATTAAAATTGAATTAGTTCCATTAATTTTTTATTATTGTAATTAAAAAATTCCAACCACAATTATTTTAAGTTAACTAATTAAAAGTTAATATTTAAAAGTGAAACTCTAGATAATTTAAAAGATAGAATAGAAACTAAAATTGTAAATTATGAGTCACATATAACATTATAAAACCTAAAAACCAAATAAAGATTGTTTACGCTTAAAATTTTTGAGTTGTACACAAAGTGTCTAAGGGTCTTCACCACTAGTATGTTTCTCTTTAAATTGATGTTAAAATTTGTTCGAGTTGACTCTCTTTGTTAAAAGTAAGAAATTTGAAGCTACAGCAAATATTTTGATTGAATAAGATCAAATCTCTAATTTTGACACATTTTCCAACTAAATTTCTTTTGCTTGTTTATTTTATTTTATTGGTATTTCATTGTTTTTGGACTTAAAAAAATGAGTGCAATGATTATTATCCTCAAACTTTATGAAATTACATATAATAACGTCAAAATACAGTAACGAAATCCAAGTAAGCAGCGACAAAAAAGGGAAAAGGGAAAAGGGAAAGGGAAAATCATTAAGGACGGCAAAAAGAGGCCTTGGGACCTCTAAACTTTTGATTAAATCCTCAACTACCATCCTTTTTCCATTTTCAAACAAACACTCTTTTGTCTACACTATTATTATTTATTTTCAAACCCACTTCTGTTTTTATTGACAATTGTTTAGATAACAACATATAAATCAGGACGTAACACAACTTAGGATACTAATATATTAGTGGCAACTAAATAACTATTATAAAATATTTTGGTATATCTTTGCTTAACAGATGTATGAACGTTTCACGTCTTAATTAGATCATTCAATTTAAAACGGTATCAAATAAGTTCTTAACATTGCAATTTTTTTTTATTAACTTTTAAAAGATATTAAAACATTCAATTTTTGTGTTTTATAAATTCTTAAATTTTATATCGCTTATCTAATAGTTTATTGATCTATTTGACATAATCTTCTAAAAAAATTATTTATCTATTAAGCAAACTTTTAAGGTTTAAACATAAAATAAATTAATAAGCAATGAAAATATCAAAGTTTTATTAGAACTACAATTGAAAATTAAAGTCTTAAAAAATCTATTAGACACAGTTTAATTAAATTAGTTCAAACCTAATAGACATTTTCTAAATGTGGAGGGTTAAAACTAAACATCATCATCATGTCCTTTGTGTAGTAGGTCTTGTTCTATTTAATAGAAACCATAAAATATATTAATATACAGACTTTCTATGCTTTCCCACCTCATTTGGAGATATTTTCAAACCCATGCTTTTTTTTTCTTCTATATATATATATATATATATATATATATTTGTTATATTTAATGTTTGAGTTTCGACATTATCTCCACATTTATTGTAAAGAAATCGGATATGGATATTATTGAGTTGGGTTGGATTGAGGTTGGTTTGATGTAATTCTTTTAACCATTTAAATTTACGCAACTGCAAATTTTTATAAAATTTTAGGATTAATCTTTATTATTAATCTAAAATATTGTTTTTTTTGTTGGCACTTAGATCTTGTTCACGTGTGTTGTCGTTATGTGTCTTTTGTGGGTTATACTTTTGGTCCACTTCTTCTGAACAAATACCACTGTTTAAGCTCACTTGAGTGAAAGATACTCTTATCGACATAGTGTCAAGCTTACTAAACTTTGTGCCTAAGTTAGTATATGAATTGTCTAGTTCAGCTAAGCAGTACACAAAAATAAGGTCAATGGTCTTTGGAGACTACTTATTTTTTCTTTTTAAGGTCATCAATCAAAACTATTTATAACACCATTTTTCTTTTACAATTTGTTTGTGGTAACATGTAGCTTTGGCAATACTAAAGTTGTTGATAACGCATTTGTCATTGAATGTAGGGTGTTGTGGTCACACTTTCGTAATACTTCAGGGTAATTGTTCGACACTTGTTCCCAATCCAAATAATTTAGGGTGATGCTTTAGGGTGATTGTTCGAACAAGTCAGCAAAACTCAATCCAAATAGCCAATGGCACAATGGACATATTTTACAACCTTTTCGTTTTTTAGAAAATGTTTTAGAAACAAGTTTAGAGGAAAAGTTTTCACAATTGTTTGAAAGCATGTTTGAGAAAAGGAAGATTGTTATAAGGCTATAAGCAACAAGAGACAACACAACTTTATATCTTGTAACTCTCACGTGTGTCTGGATATGATGAGTAGTTTTACCCCTACATAATACATTTTGAATAAAAAGAGAACTGACCGACTCGCATATGCTAAAGTGCGAGATGGCGTACTAATAAAAGTATTTAAAAAAACAAAAACAAAAAACAATGCAAGGTGTCGGAGTAGTCATGCGGCCATAGGCAACAAGTCCTGAACAAGTATGACCATGACACATAGGTTGTCAAATTTTGTCAACTAATTCTTTTTCGATTGTTATATATTTATAGGTTGGATTGGTCGACCCAAAACCAAGGCTTTGTCTTTTTCCTTCTGAAACGCATGTTATTCCTTTATGCCACATTTGGATTGCCCTTGGCCTTAGAGCAATTCATGGGGTTTAGATCTCGCTTTAGTCAACTATCATCTATTCTAATTTTATACTTTTAAATTTGAGATTCTAAATTAAAGGTTTAATAATTAGAATAAAATTTAAAGTTTAATTTTTGTTTAAGCTATATTTGTTTTTTACTGCTTCATTTCATATAAAAAAACTCAGTTAATAAAAGAATTTTCAATATTAAAAAATTAAAATTTTATATCACTATATATATATATATATATATATATATGTTTGAACAAGACAAGCACATCGGAAAAAGGATAGGAAAAAATACCCTAAATGCCCCTAAATTAACATGCAACCCTTAAACTCAACAATTAATGGAATATTACCTTTATAGTTTTTCTAAACCTTGATATCTCTATTTTCTTCCAATTGAGACAATCACTAGAGGTCACCTATTATCCTCCAGACAAAGAACCGGGTTGTGAGACCCAATTTAATGAAGAAAATAGGAGGGTAAGATAGAGACAATGGAATTGGAAATGTATATTTGAGATTTTGGAGAGTGAATTATATTTTCTAAAAATATATTTTAATTGGCCAAAAAAAAAAGAGAGAAATCCAACTATTTGAGAATACTCCTATTTATAACTTAATTACATGCAAAATTGCATGTAACTAAATTGTCAAATCTCAACACTTAATATTCTACTAACAATTAGTGGAACTTAGTGGGCTAGGTGTCTACATCTCATGTAGCCACATATCCCACTAAGTG
>JBBPDI010000025.1:5970876-5981623 GCA_037974545.1 Cucumis variabilis | reverse complement strand
TTTATTGTAAAACAGTAGTAAAGAGGAGGCCAAACCACTTGTTTCCTCCTAAATACTTTTATAAATAGTTTGATATTCATTATTATAGATATACTGCACTTTCACTTATTTCACTTATTGCTCTATAGACATGATATTGAATATAGTTGGCCAAATTAATTTTTTTTCAATTCTATTTGTTTTCCACTATACATAGGATATAGATATGTAGTATTAAATGTTGTATAAATTTTGTCATTTTGGAATTGAACCATAAATTACCTTTACACCCCATTAGAAAAAACAAATAGGTGATCTATAATGTCTTGGTTGCATTAAATATACCTATGACATTTTTTTTTTGGTTATACAACATGAAGAGGTGGAAGATTTTAAAGTTCTAATCTGTAGCATATATTTAGACCATTTGAACTATAGAATATATCTAGATCTATTTGTTTATAGATTTTTAACTTCATTTTAGAGCATTAACAATAATTACCATAAACTTCAATAGCTTTTCATTTTATTATATTAAAACAATGTTCCAAAACTTGTATGATGTAATTACATAATAAAAATAAATTACTTTAAAGATTCAAATATATCGAATTGTGTCTAAATTCAATGAATCATATTTTAATTATCATCTCAAATATAAAAAATGTAGATTTTTACGTAAGTAAAAAGAGCGTAACAAAACCTTTTCTTTCTTTTTTTAATAAAAAGATTGTTTATGTTTCTCCTAAAAAAGATCAACTGACTTAAAAAAATCATGTAAAAACAAGGTTCAAGCTTTTGTCGAATTTAACCAGTTAATTAAGATAACTTTACATTGACGTACTAAATACAAATAGCAATAGGCAAACGATTTACATGTCATGTTAGATAGTAATATTGCTTTTGGTTTTTAAAAACTGAAAGGTGAACAACCTTTTCCCACTCAATATGCATAACGCTACACTATTTGTTTTAACGATTCTATTAGGAGGGAGATCGAACGTCTTCAACTTATTTTTTAGCATTCGATGACAGGAAAATTTAGGATTAAAAAAGTAATTTTTTCAAAATATATTTTTAAGTATTTTTTAAAAATTAAATTAAACTTTATATATGTATGGAGTTGCACTTTCAATTCTTATTCAAATTTGGTGTTATTTAACCTAAGATGTTGATTAACTCATTAATCAAATGAAAACCAAAAAGAAAAAGTACTTAATACCAAACTAAACCAAACCACGATCTCTTAAATTAATGTTATTTGTTTTTTTCTTTTTTTAATTTTAGCCACGCGCATGCATGTGGTTACTAAACTTTGCTACTAAAAAAAATACAATAAAGTAACAACAAAATTTATATATACAAATATAACATATGCATATCATTCATACTAATCAGAGGACTAAATTTATATCCACATTTTTCACATATTCATTTGAAATTCATACAAAATATTTTTAAAAAATATAAGTAAAATGTAACATAATATGAATATAATATTGTTTGATGAGCTTAACTCAACTTTAATTGGTACGATCTTCATTGTTAGAAGTAGAAGATTTGATCCTCCATCTTCACACTTTTAATACTTGTATTGATATTTCTATAAGATTAAGATAATGTTAATATATTTAGAAGAATTTTTAAATATAAAAAATAAACTAAAATATCTATAAGATATAACAAAATTTCAAGACTAACACTAGTAGACAATGATATGTTGATTTCAATTTTTATCATTAATAAACTTTAAAATTTTGTTATATTTTATAAATACGTTTTCGAAAGTTTTTGTAATTTACTTCATATGTTTATTAATGTGTAAAAATTTACGCAATTGTTGTTGGAACACAGTCTCTTTACAAAATAAATAAAGTATTGCTCATGAAAACGACTAACTGTCTTCAAGTGATTAAATTATTACCGTACTAAAGCATTAATGTCATTCTTGTTTTATTTGTATGATTACTTTTTTTTTTCAAATATAAAATATATATGTATACACTTTGACCGAAGTTATATAGATGTTTCCAATACAATATTTAAAATAATAATGATAATATTTTTTTAGTCCATTAAGAAAAAAAATGGAGCATTTTGAACGTAGAATTTGTAAATGGAGCATTTTACTTTTATTCAACAACTTAAGTTTTTAAATTAATTAATAATTTAATATAATATTTATAGTAGTGTGGTTGAACATTCAATATTACTATTTTCTCTTCTGTTTAATGTTGATTTTCATTTGGACTCTTTTTCGTATTAGCTAGTCCAATCAATTATCTTACTTTATTCACGAAATTTTATTACATATAGAACATAAAAGACATTAATTGTTACGAAGTTTATGACTTATTTCATCTTTCAACGTATGATAATTTTTACATAACAATCAATTAAAAATTGTTGTTGTATATAAGTTAGACCGATAGATAATAATCGAGTATTATTGTTTGTTACATTGGACCGTTGGCTTCTATTTGCAAGCTACTTTTTTTTTTGTTAATTATTGATATTATTTGTATAAAGTATTTTAGTAAAATTTGAAACTATATCAATAAAACTTTAATAAACTAAAGAATTGATTAAACTTTTTTTTATATATTTTTAAATAGTTTCAACTTTTTGCAATATTTAAAAATAGAACCAAAGAAAATGATTTTGGTCCTAAATGTCAAAATTTTCATTTTTTTTAATCTTCTATTGTTATTATTTATTTATTTATCTTATATGTTTAAGAAACCATATTGCCTTTGGCGTTTCCGTCGTTTCTGTGTGATTTGATGACACCATTTTATGTAATTTTTGTTTTGTTTCTAATATTTTTTACATCAATGACATTTGTTTGGGAATTAGTAAATCTTTTGTTTCTAAGTAATTTGGACGTGATTCCAATTAACTATTAAAAATTTTAATTATGTAAAAATAAAATTTGAAAGGGTTGGAAAGCTATGTAATTTAAATTTTCTCAAAATCACATTTTTTTTAAAATTAAACACTTGAAAAGTTTAGACCAAATTCGTTTTAAGTCATCGAATTACATTCAAATATTTTTATTCTTAGTCAAAATTCAATACATTTTATAATATCTTTTTAATTTCAAAATTATGTAATATCTTAAAAGATGAACTCCAAAATTATCTAATAGAATCAATAATTTTTAACTTTTATCGTATAGACTCTTGAATTATTGAAATGGGTAATATCACCACAAGCTTTAAAAAATTTTCTCTAGCATAGCTTTCCAATTTATTTGTGTGTGTTTTTCTTGTCTCTATTATAAACTTTTAATATTTGTCCGTAGTATTGTTTTTTAGTGTTGTCGTGTTTGTATCAAGCATCGAGAAGTTAAAAATCTAAGTATTAAATTTTATAGATTTAATGTTTTAGTATAAATACCCCACTTACATTATATTCAAATAACAATAACGACCAAATATTTAATATCATATTTTATTTCTCTTTTTAATTTTTATTTAAGCGTTATTGACTAAAATCCAAGTGTGTTGAATTGTGAAACTTTGAGCTCAAACCCTCAATGTAGAGAAATTTTTGAGTTATATTCGACATTTCAGTTCAATTGGAAATGACCAAAAGAATATTTGTTGCACCAGTTAGTGTGATATAAAAAATGCAAGAAAACGACAAACTAAGTTGATTATAAGTTGTTATAATACAATGCTCCAAGTCTAGAAGATGATATAAATAAACTAAGAAATCACATCTGAATGAAAATAATCTTAAAACTCGATATGAAAGTATGTTAAAAAAGCTTTAAAAAAATTAAAATTTACTACTTATATGCATACCAATAAGATGTACTATCGTCGTCGATTACTTAACCCTATGAAATCCAACTTCAACCCTGCGTGACTAAGTTTTTTTTTCTTCTTTTAAACATCAATTTTGTTTCCGTATTATAATATTTGAAACCATGCATTATTATTTTTCTTTCCACTGCTTCAATAAATGAGAAAGGTATACATAATTTCAATAATTCAGAAAATAAAAAAAGAAATAGTACGTCATCCATGACAACTGAAAGTCTTGAGAATACGTATTGTTGGTTTAATTTAAAAAGAACAAAAATTAAAAAGGTGAAATAAAATAATAATAATATTATTAATCTTAAAATAATTGTTTTTAGTACCAGAATTTTGTCTACTTTGAAAATCTGATCTTATATATATATATTAAAAACAAAATCTCATGGATTATGTGAAATTTGAAATTTCTTTTTATTGTGTCATACAGGGAAGGCTTATTCCTAAAAAATATTAATAATTATCTACGTATAATGATTGGTGAATAGAGATAAGATAAATAATTTAGGATTATAATAAAATTGTATGAATTATAAAATAAATAGATGAATATTGGATTTGGCAGATATATTGTGTAATAAATAAATGAGAATCTGATTTGGACCAATGATGGGAGTGCGCAGCCAAACTATATAAATATATATATAGTGTATTCGTTGGGAAAATTATTGAATATAAAGTTTTGGAAAATAAAAATTTTGTTTTGATTATGACAAATGCTCAAAGTTCTAAATTATGGAATAATATTATGACTTTTGTTGTTTTCATTAATGGCTCCAAAGATTGTTGATATTCTTAATTAATTTTACTTGTGGATCGTTAACATTTTTTTTTAATTTCAAGTGATAATGGACTCATTAATTAATATATCAACCTTTTTAGTTTGGTTCTTTATTAATTACTCTAAGATGTTTTTAATTAGGACTTAACCATGTTTGAAATCTTGGTGAGATTTTGTATTGTAAACGTGTCACAAAGCAAATCCAGTGAATCAATATAATTTATCTAAATAAGTTGCTTTTTTATTTTTTAAAAATAAAAAAAATGAACATGAATGTTGAATACATTAATTAATAAATGGGATATAATATATATCTCAACTCTCTCTCTCTATGTATACACATAGTAATTGTAATGCATTATACAATCGTGATAACAATAATGTATAGATACCTATATTTTAGAATAGTCGAGAAATAGACAAAAATGTGGATGTGAGGATCTTTTTATGCGCTATCGAGAGGACGTGGCATGGTAAGCATGGTAAGAAATAAAATAATAATATATTTGTATTAAATGGTAAGGTGAGATTTTATTTAATTATTCATTATTCATTAATATTTTTTACCATCTATCTATATGTTTTTTACTAAAGAACTGTTTTGGACTAGTCCCTATATATAAAAGGATTCCATATTGTTCAGATTAAGTGTAAAAACAATACACTTCTCTGTTTTTTTTCCATCTTCTTCCATTTTCCGTTATGTCTTCTTTATCAATAAAAAAAGTTAGTATTATGATTGACTTTTGATGCAAATTCGATCGAGACAAACGAGATTTGGACTATTTTATCCTAGAGAAGTATGTGATGGCAAACTCTTAATTAATTTTACACTATAAACTCTTAAGTATGTGATGACAAACTCTTATTTTATCCTAAAGAAAGCATGATCTATGATTTATGATCAAGTTTTGCTGGCTCTATTTGTAGATGTTGTTTTCTAATTTACGTTTCGATTTTTGTGTATGCGTCATGGAATTTTGATTGTCACTGCTATTTTACGATTATAGTTGTTCCAACCATAACTCTCTAAAATAAAAGGATAAAATCAAATAAATAAAGGTGTATTCTGCAACCAATACAACAAATTAAAACTTGATTTGACTCCTAGGTCAAATTGATTAAAAGGACGTTTCATTGATTTTCAGCATTATTATTGTTATTCTTTAATATTTTATTGGAGAATTTTTTTCTCTCTAATATTTAAAGATAAGCTTTCAATCGTACAATTATAATGTTGCTTTCTCTTAATTAATTGTATAATAATGTTTCTTCCACCAATCTCCATCAAACCAAAATCATGTATTAATTAGGTAATTATATAAGATTAGTTAACTGAAATTAAAATGATTTCTCAAAAGAAAAAAAAAACTAAAATCAAAATTATTAGAAATAAAATATAAGACATAGGTTGCGTGAATATATATAATTTCTCCAACTACGTTTTGGCTCAATAGTAATTTACATAATCTTTCGTTATAGTAGTGGAAGGTTGGAATCCCCTTACTTTCATTAATTATACTAAAAAAAGCTAAAATATCACTATAAAACTAATGACACTATCACGTATAAATTATTGTCTGTTTTTATTTACAAACCAAATAGTTGAAATAGAACGTAGATGGATAACATTTGGACCCATGCACTTATTATAAAAAAAAAAAGTTCTCAATAATGTACTAGAGTTCATGTCTTTGTTGCAAGGTCAAGTTATACACACAAGATTTGATAATTATTAGGACAAATTTCAAATAAGGTATTAATTACTAAGGTTCAAGATTTTAACAATTATAATTTATAATTTTTACAGTGTTTGTCTATATGATATCACCAATATTATTTCAATTTTTTTTGGTGTTACTGTTATTTATCACTTTTGTATTTTTCATTAAAATAATTAAATTGGAAAATAAAAATGAGATGAAAATTGATTGATGAGTGAATTTAAAGCACAAGCTTTTTAACACATGGGATAAATGGCTATCGAATGAATAGTCGTCCTCCAATTTGGCCTTAGTTTCTGGCTTTTCACTCAAAAATAAAATAAAGTACTTTTATTTTTTTGTTATAGCAAAATAATAATTAAATGAAATAAAGTTTATATATATATAAAATATATAATTTAAGAAAAAAATAATCATCATAATAATAGAAATAAAATGACATAATTTATACATATTTGTTATGTATGTGACAAAATACATACTCATCTAGTCATTGTCCATATAAGTGGTCCACCAAATTGACATTTTTAATTTCAACTTTACAAACAAACGAAATTATTTGATATTTTTCGTACAACTTTTTGAAGTTTTTTTATAAAAAAATGTGATTAGGACTCACAACACCTTATACTTGAGTGTATGGTTTTTTAAAACCATAATTACGTAGGAAAAATATTATTTAAAATTTAAGAAATGAGGATCATGATTTAGATATTGATCATTGATATTAGTTATTTTTAATCCAATAATCGCGAGCTATGGAGGATGGATTCAAGTGGAAATAAAAACGAGGATAATCATCATAAAAACTAGAGAAATGTGAGAATGAGACGAATAGGTCAAAGAAGGAAAAAGACCAATGAAAGAAAAGGGGTTGGGGCCAAAGAGATCGATGCAACCACTTCTCATCCCAAATGGCTACTTTTCGAGAGTTGTGGTTCAAAGTTCCATTGGTCAGCCTAAAATTGCATTTTCTAATTTCATTTGGATTTTGAGCTTAGATTGTCCTCTACAAGCGTCACTCAAGATAAGTCATCTTCTTTACATTTAGCTTGCTTTGACCATTTGCTAAATCTAACTCGTGCACATGGGAGCCACAAGGCACGTGGATTTTTTATTTGAATTTTGCCATCAACAATTATTATTTAGAAATGTTTGAAAAAATTTAAAGAAGGTAAATAAATATATAAGAGAAAAGATAAAACGACAAAAGAAAAAAAGGCTTGAGATTGGAAGTCAGTCTCTTCAATCTAATTGGGCTAGTTTGAGGCCCAACAAAGTGAATGATTAAGTTAGCCCGATCAGGGTTTCAACGGCTCGGTCCATAAGTTCACTTAGTCACTTCTTAATTACAGTATTAAACTTTCATTGATACATAGGGCAACGCACATGTTGATGTGTTCAATAACTGCATAAGAGGTTGAAGATTGATGGCATAGGGCGACTCTATGGGAGTATTGAGAGATTCTCAAACTTTGCACGAAGTGTTGTGGCGGATCCAGGATTTTATAGAGGGATAGTTTATATACATTGATATAATATTCAAATTATATAATATTGTCAAAACAAACGTAATTTACTATCCAAAATTTTATGTTGGAGAATCCAACTTATACAAAGGTAAAATTTTAGTCAATTAACTCCCAACTTTATGTCATATATAGTTCTTGAATTATATAAAATATATACTTGATTTGTTTGTCTAAAATATTATACTAGACGTTTTTAAAAAATAACGTAACATTAACGACAAACTACAAATCTGTAGTTCAATTAGTAATAAAAACAATTTTTTAAAAGAAAAAAAAAGTCTAATACAACGATTTATTTTTAAGCATTTTAAAATATTTTATGAGATTTTTAAATAAAATTTAAATTTGTTTACATTTATTAAACATTTCTCATGGACTTATCCAAGTTAAAATTGAAAAGATAATTAACATTATATTAATTTCAATGTAATTTTAAATAATGATAAAAGTAAATAAAAAGTGTGTGTAAAAACAAGTAACTTTAGTTAGAAATGAGTCTAAAATTTTAAGAATACTAAACTTATGAGTAATAAAAAAATTTATATACATATTTCATATTTGGAAATTTAATCAATAAAAAAGTGTAAAAAACATTAAAAAGAAACTTTTCAATTTACCAGAATCAAACCTTGCACCAGATTGCTACATCCCATTTAGGTGTGAACTTATTTTTCGTGTATTTCGTTGTTGTGATGATTGATTGTCTAACAATAAATACTAGATTGCCAACATGAAAGAAACAATATTTAAGATGCTTATAAAAAACTTTAGACATTCACGCTTGGTAACAATTCAATGATGGTTGAGCTTCTAGTCGCTTTTTTTATCAAGTGTTTCTAACTCTTGAAAACATAACTTGACATTGTTTTTAGTAGTCAACCCTTCTTGCACTCCATTTTCAGTGACAAGATTTCTCTTTTGAGGGGGAAGGCAACTTCCACATCGTAAACAAGCGAATATGTGTAACCCCTGTAAGAGTGCGATAAGTGGTTCGATAAGACCATAATGCTTCACCAATATTTTCTTTTCAATCTCTCTTCGACTTGGAGACAATTTTCTTCAGAAGGTTGCATAACGTTTTGTTTGAATTCTTGTGCTAACCTATTTGTAGCTATGTTGTATATAAATGCCTTATACTGCTTGAATCTAAATTTCTCACATAATGTCTATTAGACTATTGAAGAATTGCCTTCCATTATCCGTCATGATTTGTTGAGAAATATTGTACCGATAGATGATGTGAGTTCGAATAAAATTTGCTACGTTCTCCTTCTTTGCTTTTCTCAAGGCAATGGCCTTAACCCACCTTAAGAAATAGTCTGATGACATTGGTGTAATGGGACTAACCGGATCAAGTCCCTAAGCCTCGAAAGGTTAGGAGGTCATAATTGCATGTAAAGACTCTGGAGGTTGGTGTATGAAGTTTACATGGTATTGACAAGCTTCACAGTTTTTTGCATACTCCATCGAAACTTGAATCATCTAAGGCCAATAGTAACTCATTTTTCTCAACTGGAACTGAAACTTTGATCCATATTGATGCGTCCCACAGACACCTGAATGTGCCCTATCTATAGGTTTTATCAACTCTTCCCTTCCAAAAGATATAAAATAAACAACCCTTAAAGAGAGCGACGATATAAAGTTTCCTGTAATAAATGAAGTGAGCGACTCTTCTTTGTACCTCAGTTTTATGACGAGATTTATTTCGAAGCTTTTTATGTTCGAGAAAATCTATAATGTGTTGACACCAATCTTCTATGTCAATTAAATGGATCAATATCATGTTCATTTCCTCATATTTGGACTCGATTGACCGTATAACCCATTATTGCCAATGCGTTCGCCCTCTTATTTTCTACTCTAGGGACATGCTCTAGCATTATGTTGTTGAATTTTTCCATCAATTATCGGGCATAAGTGAAGCAGATTCAAGTCTTCATGCTTCACATCTATTGGGTTTTATGTCCTAAAACTTGTAGATTGTAAATATAATACATTAACCGTTATTAATAAAGTATAATTGTTATTATTTCAATAAATGTTATTGATTATATTATTATTATTTTCTTAATAATCTAAATCCAATAAACTAACATCCTAAGTTGTTTGATGAATTTTGAACAGTATGTAGAAACATATATAGATCAATGTTCAAGATCAGCTTAAAGGATCTATAGTATATGGATAAGGTTGGATACCTTATTCTGGCAACACTATGGATATGACTCACTTTGTATTTGATACAAATGCAATGGTCCAACGCGTTCGTGTAGGTGACATGCGAGTGAGAGTATTATATGCAATGGGTTTGTATAAGATCAGACCACGAAATAGTAACTACGAGATGTAGCTTCGTTAACTAGTTAGGTTTCTATTTCATTAGGATGACCTAAGTAATTTAGTCTTAATCTTGAGTATATTATGAACTCTTATTTGCGAGCGATTTTCCTTTGATTTGTACGGGTGAGAGTGACCAGATTACCAACTCAATATGCTTATCATTTTGGAGACAAGAACGAGTGGAGAGCTGAAAACATAAACACACAAGATGAAATTCACTCCTTCCCGATTTTAGGGTAAGTAGATGAATGTTCTCTTAAATGGTGTCTCTAATACTTGAACAAAGGGTCCTACCGTCTCTATGGCATGATAGAGGTTTCTGTTTATTGGTTGGATCATAAACAGGTTGTTCATTAGAGGAGCACTGGTATTTAAGGACTATAAGTAACCTATGGGTAAAACAATAATTTGACCCAGCTAGTGTTACAAACACTTGTGAAAGACTAACTTACTGTTATTGGTCTCGCGGACACATAAATATATTAATAGTGAGAAGAGTTCAGCTGTGAGTTTTTAGTGGAGTGTACACACAGTTAACGAATATTGATTAATGTGGTTAATGAG
>JBBPDI010000025.1:5940403-5970776 GCA_037974545.1 Cucumis variabilis | reverse complement strand
TTTATTGTAAAACAGTAGTAAAGAGGAGGCCAAACCACTTGTTTCCTCCTAAATACTTTTATAAATAGTTTGATATTACTTTCACTTATTGCTCTCTAGACATAATATTGAATATAGTTGGCTAAATTAATTTTTAGTCAATTCTATTTGTTTCCAACTATACGTAGGATATAGATATGTAGGATTAAATGTTATATAAATTTTGTCATTTTGGAATTGAACCATAAATTACCGTTAGAAAAACAAATAGGTGATCTATAATGTCTTAGTTGCATTAAATATACCTATTGACATTTTTTTTTTTTTGGTTATTCAACATGAAGAGGTGGAAGATTTTAAAGTTCTAATCTATAGCATATATTTAGACCATTTTGAACTATAGCATATATCTAGATCTATTTGTTTATAGATTTTTAATTCTATTTTATAGCATTAACCATAATTACCATTAACTCCAATAGCTTTTCATTTTATTATATAAAAACAACTTTCCAAAATTTGTATGATGTAATTACGTAATAAAAATAAATTATTTTAAAGATTTAAATATATCGAATTGTTTGTAAGTTCAATGAATCATATTTTAATTATATCACAAATATAAAAAATGCAGATTAAAAATGCGTAACAAAATCTTTTCTTTCTTTCTTTTTTTAATAAAAACATTGTTTATGTTTCTCATAAAAAAGATCAACTGGCTTTAAAAAAATCATGTAAAAATGAGGTTCAAACTTTTTTCGAATTTAATCAATTAATTAAAATAACTTCACGTTGACGTACTAAACACAAATGACAATAGATAAACGATTTACATGTCATGTTAGATAATAATATTGCTTTTGGTTTTTAAAAACTAAAGATGAACAACCTTTTTTAACTCAGTATGCATAATGCTACACTATTTGTTTTATCGATTCTATTGGGAAGGAGATCAAACAAATTAAACTTACTTTTTAGCATTCAAGGACTGAAAAATTTAAAATTTAAAAATAATTTTTCCAAAATATTTTTTAAGTATTTTAAAAAAATTAAATTAAACTTTATATATGTATGGAGTTGCACTTTCAATTCTTATTCAAATTTGGTGTTATTTAACCTAAGATGTTGATTAACTTAATACCAAACCACGATCTCTTAAATTAATGGTATTTGTTTTCTTTTTCTGCCACGCGCATGCATGTGGTTACTATGCTTTGCTACTAAAAAAATACAATAAAGTAACAACAAAATTTATATATACAAATATAACATATGCATATCATTCATACTAGACTAAATTTATATCCACATATTCATGCCTCACAACCCTGAGTTGAAATTTCTATTATCTCATACAAAATATTTTTTAAACATAGAAACAAAGTGTAACATAATATGAATGTAATATTGTCTGATGAGCTTGATTCAACTTTAATTGGTACGATCTTCAATGTTAGAAGTAGAAGATTCGATCCTCCATCTTCAACAAGAATAAGATAATGTTAATATATTTAGAAGGAGCTTTAAATATAAAAAATAAACTAAAAAATATTTATAAGATATAACAAAATTTAAAGGTTAGCAATGACATGTTGATTTTAATTTTTATTATTAATAAAATTTAAATTTTTATTATATTTTATAAATATGTTGTTGATAGTTTTTATCATTTACTTTTTATGTTTATTGATGTGTAAGAATTTATGCAATTGTTGTTGGGACATAGTCTCTTTACAAAATAAATAAAGTAATGCTCATGAAAACGACTAACTGTCTTCAAGTGATTAAATTATCACCTTACTAAAGCATTAATGTCATTCTTGTTCTATTTGTATAATTACTTTTTCTTTTCAAATATAAAATATATATGTAAACACTTTGACAGAAGATATATAGATGTTTCCAATACAATGTTTAACTAATAATAGATAATATTTTTTAGTCCATGGAGATTTAAAAAAATGAAGTATTTTGAGTTATAGGTAATTACATGTGTGTTAGATATGATATTAAATTTACTTTTATTCAACAATTTAAGTCTTTAAATTAATTAATGATTTAATATAATATGTATAGTAGTTCAATCAATGAACATTCAATATTATTGTTTTCTCCTCTATTTAATATTGATTTTCATTTGAACTATTTTTTGTATTAGCTAGTTCAATCAATTATCTTACTTTATTCACGAAATTCTATTGTAGATAGAACATAAAGAACATTAATTGTTACGAAATTTATGACTTATTTCATCTTTCAATGTGTGATAATTCTTACATTGTTCGGATATAAGTTAGACCGATAGATAATAATCGAGTATTATTGTTTGTTACATTGGACCATTGGCTTCTATATGCAAGCTACCTATTCTTTTTTTTTTTTTTTGTGAATTATTGATATTATTTGTATCTAGTATTTTAATAAAATTTGAAACTATATCAATAAAACTTTAATAAACTAAAAAATTGTATTAGATTTTTTTTTATTTTTAAACAGTTTCAACTTTTTGGAATATTTAAAAATAGAACCAAAGAAAATGATTTTGGTCCTAAATGTCAAAATTTTCATTTTTTTTTATCTTCTATTATTATTATTTATTTATTTATCATATGTTTAAGAAACCATATTGCCTTTGGCGTTTCCGTCGTTTCTGTGTGATTTGATGACACCATTTTATGTAATTTTTTTTTGTTTCTAATATTTTTTTACATTAATGACATTTGTTTGAGAATTAGTAAATCTTTTGTTTCGAAGTAATTTGGACGTAATAATTAACTATTAAAACTTTCAATTATATAACGATAAATTTTGAAAGGATTGAAACGCTATTCTAGTAATTGTCAAATACTTCAAATTTTCTCAAAATTACTTTTCTTTAAAATTAAAAACTTGAAACGTTAGACCAAACACATTTTAGGTGATCGAGTTACATTCAAATATTTTTATTCTTAGTCAAAATTCAATACTTTTTATAATGTCTTTGTAATGTCTTAAAAGACATTTATAAACTCCAAAATTATCTAATAGAATCAATAATTTTAACTTTATCGTATAGACTTTTGAATTATTGAAATGTGTAATATCATCGCAAGCTTTAAAAATTTGTCTCTAGCATAGCTTTCCAATTTATTTGTGTTTTTTTTTTCTTGTCTCTATTATAAACTTTTAATTTTTGTTCATAGTATTGTTTTTTAGTGTTGTTATGTTTGTATCAAAGCATCGAGAAGTTAAAAATCTAAGCATTAAATTTCATAGATTTAAAGTTTTAGTATAAATACCCCATTTAATTCAAATAACAATAACGACCAAATATTCAATATCATATTTTATTTCTTTTTAATTTTTATTTAAGCACTATTGACTAAAATCTAAGTGTATTTAATTGTAAAACTTTGAGCTCAAACTCTCAATGTAGAGAAAAATTTGAGTTATACTGGACATTTCAGTTCGATTGGAAATGACCAAAAGAATATTTGTTGCACCAGTTAGTGTGATGTAAAAAATACAAGAAAATGACAAACTAAGTTGATTATAAGTTGTTATAATACAATGCTCCAAGTCTAAAAGAGGATATGAATAAACTAAGAGATCACATCTGAATGAAAAATAATTTTAAAACTCGATATGAAAGTATGTTAAAAAAGCTTTAAAAAATTAAAATTTACTATTTATATGTATACCAATAAGATGTACCGTCGTTCTCAATTACTTAATCATATAAACTCCGACTTCAACCCCTCGGTGACTAAGTTTTTTCTTCTTCTTTTAAATATCGATTTTGTTTCCGTATTATAATATTTGAAACCATGCATTATTATTTTTCTTTCCACTGCTTCAATAAAGAAGAAAGGTATACATAATTTCAATAATTCAGAAAAAAAAATAGTACGTCATCCATGACAACTGAAAGTCTTAAAAATACGTATTGTTAGTTTAATCTAAAAAGAACAAAAATTAAAAAGTTGAAATAAAATAATAATATTATTATTAATCTTAAAATAATTGTTTTTAGTACAAGAATTTTGTCTACTTTGAAAATCTGATCTTATATATATATTAAAAACAAAATCTCACGGATTATTTGAAATTTGAAATTTCTTTTTATTGTGTAATACAGGGAAGGCTTATTCCTAAAAAATATTAATAATTATCTACGTATAATGATTGGTGAATAGAGATAAGATAAATAATTTAGGATTATAATAAAATTGAATGAATTATAAAATAAATAGATGAATATTGGATTTGGCAGATATATTGTGTAATAAATGAATGAGAATCTGATTTGGACCAATGATTGGAGTGCGCAGCCAAACTATATAAATATATATATATATATATATATATAGTGTATTCGTTCGGAAAATTATTAAATATAAAGTTTTGGAAAATAAAAATTTTGTTTTGATTATGACAAATGCTCAAGTTCTAAATTATGGAATAATATTATGACTTTTGTTGTTTTCATTAATGGCTCCAAAGATTGTTGATATTTTTAATTAATTTTACTTGTGGATCGTTAACATTTTTTTTTTAATTTCAAGTGGTAATGGACTCATTAATTAATATATCAACCTTTTTAGTTTGGTTCTTTATTAATTATTCTAAGATGTTTTTAATTAGGACTTAACCGTGTTTGGAATCTTGGTGAGATTTTGTATTGTAAACGTGTCACAAAGCAAATCCAGTGGATCAATATAATTTATCTAAATAAGTTACTTTTTATTTTTTAAAAATAAAAAAAATGAACATAAATGTTGAATACATTAATTAATAAATGGGATATAATATATATCTCAACTCTCTCTCTCTATTTATATATATATATACATAGTAATTGTAATGCATTATACAATAATGATAATAATAATAATGTATGGGATACCTATGTTTTAGAATAGTCGAGAGATAGACAAAAATGTGGATGTGAGGATCTGTCTATGTGCTATTGAGCGGACGTGGCGTGGTAAGCATGGCGAGAAATAAAATAATAATATCTTTGTATTAAATGGTAAGGTGAGATTTTATTTAATTATTCATTATTTATTAATTTTTTTACCAACTATATATATGTTTTTTACTATTGAACTGTTTTGGACTAGTCCCTATATATAAAAGGATTCCATATTGTTCAGATTAAGTGTAAAAACAATACACTTCTCTGTTTTTTCCATTATGTCTTCTTTATCAATAAAAAAAGTGTTAGTATTATGATCGGCTTTCGATTCAAATTCGATCGAGACAGACGAGATTTGGGCTATTTTATCTTAGAGAAGTATGTGATGGCAAACTCTTAATTAATTGTACACTGGACAAAGTCGCAGGATGTCCTAAAAAAAGTATGATCCATGATTCGATCTTCTCTTATGATCCTCGATTTTGTTGGCTCTATTTGTAGATGTTGTTTCGATTTTTGTGTATGTGTTATGGAATTTGATAGAATCAAATAAATAAAGGTTTATTCTGCAACTAATAAAACAAATTAAAACTTGATTTGACTCCTAAGTCAAATTGATTAAAAGGACGTTTCATTGATTTTCAGCATTATCATTATTATTCTTTAATACTTTTTTGGAGAAATTTTTTCTCTCTAAAGATAAGTTTTCAATTGTACAATTATAATGTTGCTTTTTATTAATTAATTGTATAATAATGTTTATTCCACCAATCTCCATCAAACCAAAATCATGCATTAATTAGGTAATTGTATAAGATTAGTTAAACTGAAATTAAAATGATTTCTCAAAAGAAAAAAACTAAAACCAAAATTATTAGAAATAAAATATAAGACATAGGTTGCGTGAATATATATAATTCCTCAAACTACGTTTTAGCTCAATAGTAATTTACATAATCTTTCGTTATAGTAGTGGAAGGTTGGAATCCCCTCACTTCCTTCATTATACTAAAAAAAAGTTAAAATATCACTATAAAACCAATGACATTGTCACATACAAATCATTGTTTGTTTTTATTTACAAACCAAATAGTTGAAATAGAATGTAGATGGATAACATTTGGACCCACGTACTTATTAGAGAAAAAAAAAAGGTTCTCAATAATGTACTAGAGTTCATGTCTTTATTGCAAGGTCAAGTTATACACACAAGATTTGATAATTATTACAACAAATTTCAAACAAGTATTAATTACTAAGGTTCAAGATTTAACAATTATAATTTATAATTTTAGTGTTTGTCTATACGATATCACCAATATTATTTCAATTTTTTTGGTGTTATTGTTATTTATCACTTTTGTATTTTTCATTAATATAATTAAATTGGAAAATAAAAATGAGATGAAAATTGATTGATGAGTGAATTTAAAGCACAAGCTTTTTAACACATGGGATAAATGGCTATCGAATGAATAGTCGTCCTCCAATTTGGCCTTAGTTTTTGGCTTTTCACTCAAAAATAAAATAAAGTACTTTTATTTTTTTGTTATAGAAAAATAATAATTAAATGAAATAAAGTTTATATATATATAAAATATATAATTTAAGAAAGAAATAATCATAATAATAATAGAAATAAAATGAAATAATTTATACATATTTGTTATGTATGTGACAAAATACTTACTCATCTAGTCATTGTCCATATAAATGGTCCACCAAATTGACATTTTTAATTTCAACTTTACAAACAAACGAAATTATTTGATATTTTTCGTACAACTTTTTGAAGTTTTTTTATAAAAAAATGTGATTAGGACTCACAACACCTTATACTTGAGTGTATGGTTTTTTAAAACCATAATTACGTAGGAAAAATATTATTTAAAATTTAAAGATTATGATTTAGATATTGATCATTGATATTAGTTATTTTTAATCCAATAATCGCGAGCTATAAGGAATGGATTTGAGTGAAAATAAAATCGAAAGGATAATCATCACAAGAACTAGAGAAATGTAAGAATCAGGCGAATAGGTCAAAGAAGGAAAAAGACCAATAAAAGAAAAGGGGTTGGGGCCAAAGAGATTGATGCAACCACTTCACTTTTCGAGGGTTTTGGTTCAAAGTTCCATTGGTCAGCTTAAAACTGCATTTCCTAATTCCATTTGGATTTTGAGCTTAGACCATCCCACTATAATTAAGGCTACAAGCGTCACTCATCCTCTTTACATTTAGCTTACTTTGATCATTTGCTAAATCTAACTCGTGTGCACGTGGGAGACACAAGGCACGTGGATTTTTTTTATCTAAATTTTACCATCAACAATTATTATTTAGAAATGTTTGAAAAAATTTAAAGAAGGTAAATAAATATATAAGAGAAAAGATAAAACGACAAAGGAAAAAAAGATTTGAGATTGGAAGTCAGTCTCTTCAATCTAATTGGGCTCGTTTGAGGCCCAACAAAGTGAATGATTAAGTTAGCCCGATCAGGGTGTCAACGGCTCGGTCCATAAGTTCACTTAGTCACCTCTTAATTACAGTATTAAACTTTCATTGATACATAGGGCAACGCACATGTTGATGCGTTCAATAACTGCATAAGGGGTTGAAGATTGATGGCATAGGGCGACTCTATGGGAGTATTGAGAGATTCTCAAACTTTGCACCAAATGTTGTGGCGGATCCAGGATTTTATAGAGGGATACGAGTTTATATAAATTAAAATTTAGGTGCATCGATATAATATTCGAATAATATAATATCGTCAAAGCAAATGTAATTTACTTACACATAAACAATGGCGTATCCAAAATTTTATGTTGGAAGATCCAACTTACACAAAGGTAAAATTTTAGTCAAGTAACTTTTAACTTCATGTCATATCTAGTTCTTGAATTTTATAAAATATATACTTGATTTGTTTGTCTAAAATGTTATACTAGACGTTTTAAAAAAATAATGTAACATTGGCGACAAACTTCAAATTTTGTAGTTCAATTAGTAATAAAAACAATTTTTTAAAAGAAAAAAAAGTCCAATACAACGATTTATTTTTACGTATTTTAAAATAATTTATGAGATTTTTAAATAAAAATTATTTTTTTTTACATTTATTAAACATTTCTCAAGGATTTATTCAAGTTAAAATTGAAAAGATAATTAAAATTATATTAATTTCAATGTAATTTTAAATAATGATAAAAGTAAATAAAATGCGTGTGTAAAAACAAATAACTAAATAGTTAGAAACGAGTCTAAAATTTTAAGAATACTAAAATTATGAGTAATAAAAAATTTTATATACATATTTCATATTTGGAAATTTAATCAATAAAAAAGTGTAAAAAACATTAGAAAGAAACTTTTCAATTTACCAGAATCGAACCTTGCACCTAATTGCTACATCCCATTTAGGTGTGAACTTATTTTTCGTATGTCTCGTTGTTGTGATGATTGATCTTCTTACAACAAATACTAGATTGTCGACCTGAAAGAAACAATATTTAACATGCTTATAGAAAACTTTAGACATTCACGCTTGGTAACAATTCAATGACGGTTGAGCTTCTAGTCGTTTTTTTTATCAAGTGTTTCTAACTCTTGAAAGCACAACTTGACATTGTTTTCAGTAGTCAACCCTTCTTGCACTCCATTCTTAGTGACAAGATTTCTCTTTTGAGGGAGAGGGCAACTTCCACATCGTAAACAAGCGAATATGTTGTAACCCCTGTAAGAGTGCGATGAGTGGTTCGATAAGATCATAATGCTTTACCAATATTTTCTTTTCAATCTCTCTTTGACTTGAAGACAATTTTCTTCAGAAAGTTGTACAACGTTTTGTTTGAATTCTTGTGCTAACCTATTTGCAGCTATGTTGTATATAAATGCCTTATACTGCTTGAATCTAAATTTCTCACATAATGTCTATTAGACTGTTGAAGAATTGGCTTCCATTATCCGTCATGATTTGTTGAGAAATATTGTACCTATAAATGATGTGAGTTCGAATAAAATCTGCTACATTCTCCTTCTTGGCTTTTCTCAAGGCAATGACCTTACCCACCTTAAGAAATAGTCTGATGACTTTGGTGTAATGGGACCAACCGGATCAAGTCCCCAAGCCTCGAAAAGTCAGGAGGTCATAATTGCATGTAAAGGCTCTGGAGGTTTGTGTATGAAGTTTACATGGTATTGACAAGCTTTACACCTTTTTACATACTCCATCAAAACTTGAATCATCTTAGGCCAATAGTAGCTCATTCTTCTCAACTGGAACTGAAACTTTGATCCATATTGATACGTCCCACAGACACCTGAATGTGCCCTGTCTATAGGTTTTATTAACTCTTCCTTTCTAAAAGATATAAAATAAACAACCCTTAAAGAGAGCGACGATATAAAGTTCCCTTGTAATAAATGAAGTGAACGACTCTTCTTTGTACCTTAGTTTTATGACGAGATTTACTTAGAAGCTTTTTATGTTTGAGCTAATCTATAATGGGTTGACGCCAATCTTCTACGTCAATTAAATGGATTGATATCATGTTCATTTCCTCATATTTGGACTCGATTGACGACATAACCCATTGTCGCCAATGCGTTTGTCCTCTTATTTTCTACTCTAGGGACATGCTCCAACATTATGTTGTCAAATTTTTCCATCAATTATCAGGCATAAATGAAGCTGATTCAAGTCTTCATGCTTCACATCTGTTGGGTTTTATTCCTAAAACTTGTAGATTGTAAATATAATACATTAACCGTTACTAATAAAGTATAATTGTTATTATTTCAATAAATGTTATTGATTATATTATTATTATTTTCTTAATAACCTAAATCCAATAAACTAACATCATAAGTTGTTTGATGAGTCTTGAACAGTATGTAGAGACATACAAGGATCAATGTTCGAGATCAGCTTAAAGGATCTATAGTATAGGGATAAGGTTGGATATCTTATTCTCGCAATACTATGGATATGACTCACTTTGTATTTGATACAAATGCAATGGTCCAACGCGTTCGTGTAGGTGACATGCGTGTGAGAGTATTATATACAATGAGTTTTCATAAGACTGGACCACAAAATAGTAACTACGAGATGTAGCTTCGTTAACTAGTTAGATTTCTATTTCATTAGGATGACCTAGGTAATTTAGTCTTAATCTTGAGTATATTATGAACTCTTATTTGCGGTCTATTGTCCTTTGATTTGTACGGGCGAGAGTGGTCAGATTACCAACTCAATATGCTTATCATTTTGGAGATAAGAACGAGTGGAGAGCTGAAAACATAATCACACAAGATGAAATTCACTCATTCCCGACTTTAGTGTAAGTAGATGAATTTTCTCTTAAATGGTGTTTCCGATACTTGAACAAAAGGTCCTACCCTCTCTATGGCATGATAGGGGTTTCTGTTTATTGGTTAAACAGGTTGTTCATTAGATGAGCACTGGTTTTAAGGACTATAAGTAACCATGGGTAAAACAGTAATTTGACTCAGCTGGTGTTATGAACACTTATGAAGGACTAACTTACTGTTATTGATCTATATCCGCGGACACATAAATATATTTATAGTGAGAAGAGTTCAGTTGTGAGTCTTTAGTGGAATGTATATAGTTAACGAATATTGATTAATGTGGTTAATGAGTTTAGCCAATTAATCTCATGTCGTTGTAGCTTCTGATCTGTAGGTTTATTAGGTCCCCTTCCTAGCTCGTAAAAGGTAATGAGATTTGTTTTTATGGTTGTAATTTGAAATGTTCAAATTTACTTTTGAAATTAATATAATGTATGGTGATACATTATAATATAAAATCTATCTTTTAATTAAATTTTATTATATAAATTTAATTTTGGATATGATTCAAAAAATTAATTAATTAATTTAGATTCATCTTTCGGACTGCGGACTTCAGACTACTCCGATTTTTTACGGATAGTTCCACGGATAAATCCTTCTAGAATCCTTTGTTTCCTTCATTTTTTTTCTATTCTCCATTTACTTATCTTATTTTTAATATCTACTCTATTTTTATTCTATTAGAATAAAAATAGACACATTCAATGACATTTCAATCTGGCACTAGTGACAGAACCCTTATTTCCATAAATTCAATGGATCTATTCTCCTTGCAATATTCTTTGCACCTAGACGTTTTTGTCCAGGAATTCAGTTGAACCTTCGCTTCGACGCAATATTCTTTTCACCTCACGCAACGCATATTTCATTGCGCATCTGGACCCCTCCTCCGGTCCGAAGGAACAAGTAATGTATATGATACACATTAAAACTATGGATTATGAGAAAAGTTTATATTTGAATATTATTCAAATTTGGATTAAATTAAATATAAAATATTTAATTTAGAAATTAATTAATTAGAGAATTAACTAATAGTTTGGTTTTATTTAATTTAATTTAATTTAATTAAAACTATATAATTTAAATAATTATTTAATTTAGATTAAATTAATTAATAATTATAATTATAATTTAATTTGTTTATTTTAAATAAAATTAATTACTGAAGAGTGATTCAAAGTGACGTGGCAATAATGTTTAAGTGTTTTATTTTATTATGGTCTTAGTTTAGATCATAAATTAATGGGTCTTCGATGATTCATAGATTTTACTATTTCTGTTAGTGGGTTATTGATTGAGTCAAGTTAGTGGGTAAATTGTTAAGTTAGTGGAGTATGTAACGTGAGTTTATTATTTTTTACAGAAGTCTCTTATTTTAAGTCTATATAAAGCACATCAATTGTTTGTTTATTTGTGTAAAAAAAAACCAACATTCTTGGTCCAATATTAGCTTTTGGTTTTTTGTCTCGAAGTCTCCAACAAATTTGGTATCGGAGCATAGGTTGAGAGTTGAATGTAAACATGTGAGTTGAGTGTAAAAACATTGAGAGAAAAGATGGGCAGAAATGACAACGCTATGGGTACGACACAACCACTCATTCTGATCTTTAAAGGAGAAGGCTACGAATTTTGGAGCATTCGTTTGAAGACTCTTCTCAGATCTCAAAACTTATGGGACTTTGTGGAACAAGGCTATGTGGATCCTAACGACGACGACAAGTTGCGGGAGAATAGAAAGAATGACTCGAAGGCGTTGGTGATCATTCAACAAGTAATCCATGACAACGTTTTTTTTACTGATTGCTACAGCAATGACGTCGAAGCAGGCGTGGCTGATTTTGTAAAAGGCCTTTCAAGGAGGTACAAGAGTACTTGTGGTGAAATTGCAATCACTTAGGCGAGACTTTTGAGACCTTGATGATGAAGAATGGAGAATCAATTGCTATTTTTTTTCACGAGCAACGATAATTATTACTCAAATTTGAACCTACGACAAGACGATTACAGATCAGACCATAGTGGGAAAGGTATTAAGAAGCTTGACTCCAAAGTTTGATCATGTAGTGGCTGCAATAAAAGAATCAAAGGATTTGTCCACTTTTTTATTTAATGAATCAATGGGATCTCTTCAAGCACATGAGTCGAGAATCAATAGATAGATGGAAAGGAATAAAGAAAAACTGTTTCCAAGTAAAGGATTCAGCCTTGAAGTATGGTGACGGTGATCGATCGACGAATCGAGGCCAAGGAAAAGAAGGATATCGTGCTCGAGGTTATGGTTTTAAAAAAGGAAGCAATCGAAAGGAAGAATTAACGCAGTTCGGAGAGCAATCAAGCAGCAAAGCTAGAATTCAATGCTCCCAATGTAAGAAGTTTGGTCACGTAAAGGTGGATTTTTGGTATAAAAATCAGCAAGCCAATTTCGAAGCAGAGAATGAAGCATCAGAGAATGCCGGAGCAGGCAAAAGTAAGCTTTTCATGGCAAACGTACCTAGTGATCAAAAGGTAGCGGAGGTGTGTTTCATTAATAACGGTTGTTCGAATCATATAACGAGTTTGAAGCCTATATTCAAAGAGCTTAACAAAGGAGAAAAGTTGAAGGTAGAGCTCGAAAATGGCAAGGAGCTACAAGTCAAAGGCAAAGGTATTGTGGAAATTTGAAACTCGCCATGGAAAAATAATTCTCACAAATATTCAATATGTGCTCGATATTGGATATAACTTGTTGAGTGTTGGACAACTAATAGATAGTGGACATTCTATATTGTTTGATGATGGTGAGTGTTCGATCAAAGATAAACAAACGAGATGAGTTATGGCAAAAGTCAAGATGACCCAAAGCAAAATGTTTCCGCTATAAGTCTTAAATGTGGAAAATTTTGCCCTTGCTGCTACATCAATTTGTACATCAAAGAACGACTCGGAGCTATGGCATTTACGGTATGGACATCTCAACATCAAAGGGCTTTCATTGATAAACCAACCAGACATGTTTATTGAGCTACCAAAAATTAGTGTCATTGATATGTGTGAAGGATGCATGTATGGAAAACAAACCCGAAAGTCTTTTTCTATTGGAAAAGCTTGAAGAGCCTCGAAGTGTCTTAAGTTAATTCATGCTGATTTATGCGGGTCAATGCAAACAAAGTCTCTTGGTGGGAGCTTTTATTTCTTGATATTTACAGACGATTATATTCGTATGAGTTGGATGTATTTTCTAGAAAGCAAATCAGAGACGTTTGAGAAATTCAAGCACTTCAAGGTGAAGGTGGAAAGCAAAGTGGCATGTCCATCAAATATCCCAACGATAGAGGTGGAGAATTCTTGTCCAACAACTTCAACCATTTTTACGAAGAACACATCCATAGGGAGTTGACAACACCTTACACTCCAGATCAAAACGGGGTCACCGAGAGGAAGAATCAAACCATGGTGGAGATGGCAAGAAGCATGTTGTAAGTAAAAGGCCTTTCGAATGTTTTTTGGGCTGAAGCGATCTCGACTTTTGTCTATTTATTAAACATCTCACCAACGAAGGCTGTCATGAATAAGACTCCATTTGAAGCTTGGTGCAACAAGAAACCCAATGTAAGTCATTTAAGAGTTTTTGGTTGTATTTCTTATGCTTTGGTATCCTCTTAAGTTCGTTAAAAACTTGATGGAAAATCCAGAAAATACATTTTTGTTGGCAATTGTACTCAGTCCAAAACATATAGATTATATAACCCTCTTAATGGTAAGATTCTCACAAGTAGTGTTTGAAGAGAATGCCAGTTGGGTTGGCAAAATAATGAAGAACATGTTTTCTTGGTGGGTGTTGACGGAGCACAAACGGTGATCGAAAACTCGGATGGATCCTCAACGGAGACGCCTACCTCAACACCTACATCAAGTGCTCCATCAACACCACAAAGTTACCACTATTCGTCAAGCCATGATGAAACATCAGATACCACCTTGGAGGTTTTGATCCATGGAGGACATCTACAATTGTTCTCAATTTGCTCTTATGGTTTCTGACCCGGTGTGTTATTATGAGGCAGCAAGCAAAGAAGAATGGGAGCAAGCAATGAAGAAAGAAATAGCAGTGATTAAGAAGAATGAAACTTGGAAAACGATAGACTTATCAAAAGGAAAAAGTGCAATCGACTTGAAGTGGATCTTTAAGACGAAATTTGCTATGGATGGAAGTTTAGAGAAGCACAAAGCTCGACTCGTGGCGAAAGGATACGCACAACAACACAGTATTGATTTCAAGGAAACTTTCTCTCTGGTAGCTTGTGTCCAAATCGTGAGGATTGTTCTAGCATTGACAGCACAACGACAATGACCAATCTATCAATTTGATACCAAGTTAGCCTTTCTCAATGGAGAATTGCAAGAAGAAGTCTATGTTGGACAGCCAGAAGGTTTTTTCGAAGAAGGCAGCGAAGAAAAGGTGTATAAGTTGACAAATGCATTGTACGGGTTGAAACAAGCTCCTCAGGCGTGGTATAGCAAAATTGACGGGTATTTTCAGCAAAACAGATTCAAAAGGAGTGTAAATGAGCCTACCTTCTATGTGAAAAATGGAGGTGAAAATGATTTCATTATTGTTTGTCTTTATGTTGATGATATCATTTATACTAGTTCCTCTAAATCGCTTGTCGTGGAATTCAAATCACAGATGAAGAATGAGTTCGAGATGATGGATTTGGGTTTGCTACATTTCTTTCTTGGTCTAGAAGTTTGTTAAGTTGATGGTGGGATATTTATCTCAGAAAAAGAAAGTATGCCAAGGATTTTCTAAAAAAGTTTGATATGCTTAATTGCAAGCCAACAACTACATCGATGAATTTGAATGAGAAGCTGCATGGCACGGAGATGGCCAATCGCAAAAATTTAGAAGCCTTGTTAAAGGCTTGATTTATCTAACACGCACCCATTTCGATATAGCATATTCTATTGGTGTAATTTTCAGGTTTATGCAGCATCCTTCAAGGGACCATTTCGGAGCACCGCAGCGAGTTATGTGCTACATTTGTTGGAACAATGGATTATAGCATATGGTACTCTAAAGTTTCCAATTTCAAGCTATGCGGGTTCCCAGACAGTGATTGGGCGAGCTCATTGAATGATAGGAAAAGTCTTTCAGCTAATGTATTCACTGTCGGGCAAGGAGTTATTACTTGGAGCTCGAAGAAACAAGAAACGGTTGCTTTGTTGTATTCAGAAGCGAAATATGTTGCATCAACTTTAGCAACATGTCAGGCAATTTGGCTCCGAAGAATGCTAACAGAACTCCAACGTGAACAAGAGGGAGCAACAATGATATTCTGTGACAACAAACCAGTTATCTCAATGACGAAAAATCTGACGTTTCATAGCTAGACAAAGCACATTGATATTTACTTCCACTTTATTTGTGATTTGGTTACAAAGAAGGAGGTTTCTCTATCATATTGTAGCACACATGAGCAGTGGGCTAATATACTTACAAAAGCTTTGTCAAAGGAGAAGTTCTTCTACTTTAGAGCTATGCTGGGCATTAGCAAATTTGAATCAAGAGGGAGTATTGAAGAGTGATTCAAAGTGACATGGTAATAATGTTTAAGTGTTTTATTTTATTATGGTCTTAGTTTAGATCCTAAATTAATGGGTCTTTGATGATTCATAGCTTTTACTATTTCTGTTAGTGGGTTGTTGATTGAGTCAAGTTAGTGGGTAAGTGGTTAAGTTAGTGAAGTATATAACGTGAATTTATTATTTTTAGCAAGAGTCTCTTATTGTAAGCCTATATAAGGAACATCAATTATTTGTTTGTTGATGAAAAAAAAAAAGAGCTAACATTCTTGGTCCAATATTAGCCTTTGGTTTTTTATTTTGTCTCGAAGTCTCCAACATTAACAACTCCCTTACGTAAGGGAGTTATTAGGGTATGTGGTGGTTTTCCCACATATCCTTGTATCTCTCTAATTTCCTCTTCTTTGAGGTAAGGTATGTTATGAAGGGATAAAAGATGACAACAGAAGATTTTACAGAACAATTTCTCAAATTAATTTGGAAATCTCAAAATACCAGTACATTGACAAAATTTATAATCAAAATTCTAAATAAAAACTAAACATGCTTTTAATTTAAAAGATACAAATAACTTACTTTTATTGATGTCTCTGAATCTACAAACCACCGAATTGGGGACACCACCCGTCGGAGACCTTTTTACCCTCTAGGATGAGATTGGTTTATGGTAACCAATTGGGATGATGAAAAGTTTAGAGATATTTGAGAGAAACTCTTTTTTTTTTTTTTTGCACTGAGCAAAATCATTGACTTTTTTCTTGATAAATTCGTTAAAGAAAATTATTTTTTTCTAGATATTTACAACTCTATTTTCTTCTTGGAATATGAAAAAAAATAGGAGAGAATCATGAGATTCTATTATTAA
This sequence comes from Cucumis variabilis, assembly GCA_037974545.1. Taxonomy (NCBI): domain Eukaryota; kingdom Viridiplantae; phylum Streptophyta; class Magnoliopsida; order Cucurbitales; family Cucurbitaceae; genus Cucumis; species Cucumis variabilis. Next base: position 5,954,090 of record JBBPDI010000025.1, on the reverse strand, counting down.
ATCTACTAATTAATTAACAATCAATCAATTAGTTAATAATTAATTAAAAAATATTTTATTAATATTTCATTTAAATCTTATTTGAATGAATATCTCTCTAATATCTTATAGATTTAATTAAATAAAATTAAACAATTAATTAATTCTTCAATTAATTCATAGTTAAATTAAATATCTTATATTTAACTTAACTTAAATTTGAATCATATTCAAATATAAGTTTATCTCGTAACCAATAATTTTAATATGAATTTGATTCACATTAAATTAATATTTAAACTCATTCAAATATTTTCTCTTATAAATTAATTTTGAATCATATCCAAAATTAAATTTATATAATAAAATTTGATAAACTTTATATTATAATGTATCACTATACATTAAACTAATTTCCAAAGTAAATTTGTATATTTTAAATTATAACGAATATAAATAAATCTCAATACCCTTTACGAGCTAGGAAGGGGACCAAATGGACCTACAAATGAGAAGCTACAACAATATGAGATTAACTAGCTAATCTCATTAACCACATTAATCAATATTTGTTAACTGTGTGTACACTCCACTTAAGACTCATAGTTGAACTCTTCTCACCGTAGATATATTTATGTGTCCATGGATACAGACCAATAACAGTAAGTTAGTTCTTTACGAGTGTTTGTAACACCAATTGGGTCAATTTACCATTTTACCATTGGATTACCTCTAATCCTTAAATACTAGTGCTCCTCTAATGAACAACTTGTTTATGGTCCTACCAATAAACAGAAAGCCCTCTTATGCCATAAATAGGAAAGGACCATTTGTTTAAGTATCAGAGATACCATTTAAGAAAACATTCATCTACTTACCTTAAAGTAGGGAAGAAGTGAATTCCATCTTGTGTAATTATGTTTCCAGCTCTCCACTCGGTTTTATCCCCAAAATGATAAGCTTATTGAGTCAACGATTGGCCACTCTTACCCGTATAAATTAAAGAAGAATCGCTCGTGAGTAGGAGTTCATAATAGGCTCAGAATTAAGACTAAGTTACCTAGGTCATCATAATGGAATAGAAACCTAACTAGTTAACGGAGTTACATCTAGTGGTTACTATTTTGTGGTTCGGTCTTATGCAAACTCATTGTATAAGATACCCTCACTCACATGTCAACTACATGAACGTGTTGGATCATTGCGTTTGTATCAAATACAAAATGAACCATATCTATAGTGTTACCAAGATAAGGTGTCTAGCCTTATCCCTATACTATAGACCCTTTAAGCTGATCTCAAACATGGATCCCTGTATGTCTCTACATACTGTTCAAGACTCATTAAACAACTTAGGATGTTAGTTTATTGGATTTGAGTTATTAAGACAAAACTAATAATATAATCAATAATAATTATTACAATAATAACACTTTATTAACAACGGTCAATGAATTATATTTACAATATACGAATTTTAGGACATAAATCCCAACACGTTAATGAAAAAAAACGCTTTGAGTTTTTTTTTCTAGCGTACTTTAATTCTCTCTAACATTTTCACATACCAATTGTTGGTTCCCACAAACCAAAGTCTCATCTTAGAGAATAGGAAGATCTCTAAGTGGTGGTGTCTTAACAATTCGATGATTTGTAGATACAAAGCCATCAATGGGAGCAAGAAGTTTTCCTCTTCTTACTAATTCTCTGTATTATTTTTTAAGCATGCTTAGCCTTAGTCTAGGTTATAGAAATTAGTTTACATAATTTACCAATGTATTTGGTATTTTAGGTTTTCAAATTAAATTGAGTTTATGTTCTGTAAAAAATTTTCCCTACAAATGGCTCTAATCCCTTTAACATCATACTGAAGCATAAGCTAACTAAATATCAGCTTTAAATCGTCATAGATCTCTATGAATAACATTGCAAACTCCAACGCCATTTGAAGGCCAATTACCAGAGTTTGATATTCAGCCGCATTGTTCAAGCATAGTTCAACAAGTGCGAATATTTAGGCATATGTTTCTCATGGGATATGAGGATGATGCTCGCCCTTACACCACTCCTTTGTGCTACACTATGAAATTACATGGTCCAAGACTTCATGATTTTTGTGAAGAAAACTTCATTATTTGACAAGTTTCACATAATTGTCAATCTGATGGGATTGTGTGATTTGCTAAAAAGTTTGTCAATGTTTGTGTCTTTGTTTTCTTTTACGACACATAGACAATGTCGTATTACTAGAGCAAAATTCTTCATTTTGCTAGGCACCTAGAGATGATTGGCGTGGACAAACATACTTAATAGAATCCACTTTCGCCACTAGGTGAATTGTGAAAGCTTGTATATAATGCCTTAATTTATCGACGACGAAGAAAATTGCGAGGCACACTTTCTCGATGAAAGAATAGTCCTTAACTCGGTCTCACGCATAGGCACAACCTAGTCTAGCTACTTCCTTATGCATTGCCCTGGGCCCATCTATCAAATTGTTAGTGAATGAATCTGAAAAGCCATTTGTTTCTATCAATATTCTTTGAACCTTACGTGTTTGCCTTTCTTTTAATGGAAAGGCCTAAGGTTTCTCATAAACCTACATCCATTCGCGTCTAAACTTTCTATCTTGCACTTGTATTTGCTTTCCTTCTTCTCTCAACTGCTAGAAACTAGTCTTCCCATCTAGCCTTGCTGACTTTGATTACTTAGAGTCGAGACTAAACCTCTGAAGGAGAGAAGGCTGAATTCATTTATCCTTCCACTTCTAAGAAAACTATGGATTAGTTATCGATTTAAGATTATCACTCTAGAATACTGGTGGAATAAGGAAATAGATATAGCTCGTGTTGCATAATAGTCCAACTTCCAATGACTTCGGAAAGCTTCCTCTACCCTTTTTTCATTAAGGCAATGGAGTTGCTGAACACCTCTCCTTTAATGTCTCGCTCAATCGGTCAAGACTTTAGGCAAATAATCTTTCTTTTCTTTCTTTGTGAATGAACTATATTATCATTATATAAGTGCAACTTCAATCCTCAGCTAAGGTTAGACTTAGATAGTAGAGAGCACACCCTCTTCCTTTCTCCTCATCTTATGCCGAAAATGTCCCAATGACCTTTCCTATGCAACACTGTACAATATCAATGACTTACCAGCTACAGAAGCTTCTAGTACTAGAGGATTAATCAAGTGTTTTTTTATGCTATCGATGACATTCTGGCAAGTCTAATCCCACACAAAATTTTCTTCTTTTCTCATCAACTTTTGAAAAGGTCGATATTGACCAACCAAGTTGGAAATAAATCTCTAAATGTAAGCCAGTAGTCCCTCAAGACTTCTTAGCTCATGCAAATTTGGCATTGGCATCTTCTGAATGACATAGATCTTGAATTAGTCTATCTCGATCTCTTAATGTTTTACAATGAAACGTAAGATGGAAGAAGTTATTGGGATATCTGCAGAGCCTTTGGCACATGATGGAACTTTTCAATCGGTGGCGGACAATGACATGCCCATCCATTCTGAAATCCCCTAAAGTGTTCTTTCAAAATTTAAACATCAAATGGTGGTTGTTTCAGATGTTAAACCCATTGGCTTAACTCAAGTGACGTCTAATGCTCGAAAAGAACTAGATTCTTGTAGTTTTAACAACTTTCTAGAGACTGACATAATAAAGAAAAGAGAATGACAATGCCCATAAAAATTTTGAGTCAAGTGACTTAAATATTTTAGATCGTCCTGAGGCTTTGATTGAAAATTAGAGAACCATAAGGAAGTTAAATTAACTAATTGTGTTGTACAAGACCCACATGAAGCAAAAGAAGAAGAAACTCCCATTTAAGAATCTCAGATTAAAAGTGTATTGAGTGAAAATGAAGAGCACAGTAAGAGTCAAATCTTAAGTGATGTTGCAATTGGGATAAATAGTATTCCTTAAGCCTCAATTTATTCAGAAATTGAATCTGGTCCCTTCCAAGAATTTTTTTAATAATTTTTCTTATAATGTACCAACAATCATGTTTAAGTAAAGTTTAGGAGAGGAGAGGTTATTCTACTGGATGATGAGAACAAAGAAGGAGCATGCAGAAGAGATTTTGAGATCACAGTTCAAATTCATCTTCCAATTAATGCTCATAAGAGAAAAGAATAATGGTGTTAATGAAAAGGATAAATTTGACAATCTAGATATAATTGAAGGTGAAGATGAAAAAGAACCTTCAGAGAAAAATTTTCAATGGAGATTGATTCTACACCTGAACCTACCACTAACTATAGGTAGAATAAGGGCATTGTTGTTGTTGAAGAGATAACAAAAGAATCTTCTAAAAATATTTCTTTGATTGAAAGCATTGATTCAAGAAAAATTGACATTAGTTTACCTTTAGATATTTAGGAAAGTGTAAAAGAAAATGATTGTAGTAGTTTCTTTCATGTGATATGCATTGATGAACTAAATGTTGACGATGAACATTGTCATATTGTAGACTTTAACTCAGTTAGAGATTCTTTTGACATCCACACCAACAAAGAGGAAAATCTAGTTCTTGTCAATAATGAAATTGCCACTGGTAGATCGTACACTTTTCAGGATAGATGTGTGGCCCAGCTTGCTGGAGATAAAGCTGCTTCTGAAACTTGAAAAGATGATGGTGTGAAAACCGACGTGAAACCACAGCTTGCATCGTCCCTTCTTGATGTTGTTAATGTGATTAGTCAAACTAACAGTCTTGAATGCAACTAAGGGTCTATGTCAGTGCTCTCAACTTAGTTAGATTTACTAGCCGTTGTTGATGGCAAAGTAGCACTGCAAGCCTAAGTAGAAGTAAAGGAAATCGATTTGAGGAAGGTTGATATTGCACTCGAGAGACAACATTCCAATATATCTAAGATTTGTTTGAGCCATCATCTTTTATGACATTGATTGAACCAAATGGTGGTGGAACCCAAATTCAGCCATTATCGAAATCTAAACTACATGAAACCAAGAGTAGCCAAATCCTACATCTCTACGAGCTAGCTGGTTTTCATCTTATACTCATGTTGCAAACGTGAGGAAGAAAGAAAAACGAAGCAATAATTGCCAAGGTGATGAACTGGAATGTAGGAAAACCACACACAATTGGTAAATGGATTAGCACCGTTGTTTAATCTCAAGAATCTTTTGGATGATACAACATTTGAAAACAAGCAGAAATCATAACTAAACTAAAAAGATAATCTAGCTTCTATGTTTTAGAAAGATGAAAAATAGATAAAAATGACTCTATTAAGAAAAAGGATGACGGTGTTATGCAACCAAAATCACCCACCTCACAGTTGTTAAACAATGAGATTGTAAATGAGTGGATCTCTCATGCAAGATATCAATCATCTATTAGGAAAAAAAGAGTAGAAAAGTTAACTAAGTCTTTGCTTTTACATTTCATTTTAATCTTCTTTTTTTGTTTTTCTTTCCCTCTTTCATTGGAGTTCATGTTTGCAATAAATGTGGATATGACTCTTTTTGAACCCTCATTCGAGTGTCGAACGTAGGCGTGGATATAAGAGAGTTTGTGGAACAATTGAAGGTTTCAAGTTGGTTGAGTTTGAGGCTAATGCCCTTTTGACTATTGTTTTAGATGATGATGTTGATTACAAAATCTCTAGTCCAAAAGTCTTGGGAGGGAGATGTGGTAACGGTGAATTGATGACATGAAAACAAAATCAAAGGAATCCAAAGCCAATCAACTTTGAAATAATCATTTGGATGTAAGTCGGTTGTGGAGACTTCTTAGCTCATACAAATTCTTTGATCTTAGTATCTTCTTGATCTCGATCGCTCGGTGCCTTACAATGAAACCAATAAATTTTCTTGAGGTCACACCAAACGTGCACTTGAGAGGGTTCATCCTTAGTTGGTATTTTCACAGGCAGTTGAACATAAGTTTTAAATCCTTTAAGTGGTTTGTTGTCTCTTGGACTTGACGATAAAGTCATCAATATAGCATTCGACATGCTTATGCAACATATCATCAAACACTTTTTACATGGTGGGTTGATAAGTAGCACAAACATTATTCAAACCAAAGGGCATCACCTCGTAATAGTATATTTTATTTGGAGTTTATTCATCTGAAAGGGTCATCATATTTAGGATATATCTCATTTCTAGTGGTTCCATTCACCATGATTTCTATGATGGAAAAAGGAAAGTCATCTTCAGTGCATGAATTTTTTAGGTTACCGAAGTCTATCCAAAGGCAAAGTTATCCGTACTTCTCTTTGACAGGGACAATCTTCCTTATCCACATTGGATACTTGACCTCATAAATGAATTTTGTTTTAATCAACTTGTTCACTTCAGCCTCAATTAGGGAATAAGCTATGGTCGAAAGTTTTGTTGAGCTTGCTTAATTGGTCGATGCCCTAGTTTGATTACAAGAGGATGAACTGCTACTAAGGGTGTAATCGGGTTGGAGACATTCTCAATTCAATCCATATTTTTAGGTTATTTGAGTTGACAACCTGAATAACCTAAATTAAGTTTTCAACCCAACCCATAAAATATGATTTAGGTTGGGTTGGGTTGTCGAGTTGTAAACTAAATATTTGGATGGCGGTCGAAAGCTAAGGAGACAGATGGAGAAGATGACACTAAGTGTGAAGATGAGGAGACAGACGACTGAGAAGAGGGAGACGATGTTGGAAATTTATGTCTAAAACTCGTAGTTTGTAATCATATTCTATTTAATACAATCGTTATTGAGAAATTGAATATTATAATTTTAAATCTAATAAACTAAGTCGCAAGGCTATTTTTTAGTAAACTTAAACTTTATGTAGAGACATAAATGTGGATTAAGTTTGAGTATATAGCCTAAATAGTTTATAGTATATGAATAAAGGTTGGACGCCTTATTCAAAGAAACTATGGATGTGACTCGCTTTGTAATTAGTACAAACGAGGTGATCTTGAATCGTCCATGTAGAGATATGAAAGTGGAGGCATCCTATATAAAGTATTTACATAAGACTGAACCATGAAATAGTCACTTTTACGTTATAACGTTGTTTACTATTTAAAACTGACTATCTCGATTATTGATGACCTAGGTAACTTAATCTTAATCCTAAGCCAACTATGAACTCCTATTCACATTAGATTATTCTTAAATCTGCATAGGTGGGGACAACTCATCAGTGTTGGCCTAATAAGCCTCCCATTTCAAGGGTAAGATCGAGTGGATAGCTTGGGACACAGGAAGCAAGAGGAATTCACTCTTACCTGTTTTAGGGTTAATAAATAAGTTGTTCTCTTAAGCACTGAATCCAAGTCTTGAACAAGGGGCCCCACCCTCTCATTGTCCTGGAGGGATTCAATTTTGTAGGTTGGACCTTAAGTCAATTGTTCAATAGTGGATCAGTCAAACTTAAAAAGAAAGATGTAGTTTCGGAGGTAAAACGATATTTTGACCCAGTCAAGATTATGAACAACCTGTGAAGGATTAACTTACTGATCATGGTTTTAACAAATGGACATAAATATATCTATAGTGAGAGGAGTGCAATTGCGGGACTTTAGTGGAATGACTCGTTAGTTAACGAATGTTGATTAACTCAGTCTAAAAGAGTTTAGTCAATTAATCTCAAATTGTTGAAGCCCATGATCTATAGGTCCATTAGGTTCCCCTGCTAGATCATATGGAATAAACTTAAGACAGTATGATGGAATAAGTCTAATTGTTCGAATTAGGAGAAGAGAGAGAAGCCTGTAAGTGTGTGATATAGCCATCAGATTTTATATTAGAAATAGAGCTTTATGTTTAAATAAGATTTAAATATTATAAATATGATTACGAATTCATACTCAAAAGCTCGGAAATGATGGAAATAGTCAAAGTTGTAAGAAATCAAAATGCTGACTTTTGTTTTTGAAAATTCAAACTTTGACCGACTATAGACTCAAATGTGATTTGAATTTTGAGAAAATGAATGCGGATTCATGCTCAAGAGGTTGGATTTAGTCAAGACGGTCAAAATTGTAAAAAATCTAAATGTTGACTTTCGACTTGGAAAAATCAAAGTTTGACTTTGATTTGAATGGTTAAATGACAATTTTACCCCTTGACTAAAGTTAGTGGAAAAATTCAACATTCTGTTGAATAATCCCACTAACTCTTAGTGGGCCACGTGGAGGCTCATGGAGATGACACCAAGCCTACTAATAGAAATTTGAATGATGAATAATTATACTAAAGGTTAATGGATTGTGAGATGTTGAGTTATGGTGAATTAAATTGCATGCATTTTGCACGTAATTTCTTTATAAATTAGTTTTGAATCTTTAATTTAAAAAACTTTTAGAATTTTGTTAAAAAGTTTCAAAATCCATCATTTACTAAATTATTATTTTTCTTCACCTCTCTCACACCAAAAAGAAAAAATAACTCTCCCTTCCAAATTTGATATCTCTCTCAAATCTTTATCTCTGTTTCTTTTTCAATCGGGTCCCACAACCCGATTCTTCGTCCTAGAGGATAGTAGGTGAGTACTAGTGGTGGTCCATTTGAACTAATAAGAGGTGTAGTCGTTCATATTCGGATAGCTACAAAGGTATAATTTTTCCTAAACCCTAATTCTTTTTAGTTTAGGGTTTCATATTAAATAGGTGCAATAAGGATAGTTTTTTATTCTTTTTTCTGTTGCGCATGTCTCTTTCTAACAAACGGACGACAAGGAGAGGGAGGAGACTGACGACAAAGATGAACTGATTTCAAATGATTTTAGATCTGCGAAGAATGAAAGACAAATTGATTTCAGATCTGCAAAGGATGAAAGACGAACTGATTTCAAATTTGCAAAGGATGAAAGACAAACTGATTTCAAATCTATGAAGGATGAAAGACAAACTGATTTCATATCTGCGAAGGATAAAAGTCGAACTGATTTCAGATCTGCGAAGAATGAAAGCAAACTGATTTCAGATCTACGAAGGATGAAAGTTGAATTGATTTCAAATTTGCGAAGGATGAAATGCAAACTGATGTCAAATCTGTGAAGACAACGACGAAGAAATACAATGCGAGGAAGAAAATCAAGAGAAATGGAGAAGAGAAGAAAGGGAAACACACATTCTTCTTAACCTATTTGTTTTTTAAGTTTATTATAATTAAATAATAATATATATTTATATTTATATATATTATATTAATTCGGGTTGGATTGGATTGGATTGAATCAAATTTTTCAACCCTCAAACTCGAAAAAATTTAATTTTTTCAACCCAACTCATATGGGTTAGGTAGTCCAAGTTGTCAAGTTACCCGGATTATTCTTACACCCCTAACTACTACTTTTGGATCAAATATTTGCATCTCCTTGTATGATCAAGCAAAGATGTCCATGTACTCCTGATAGTGTTGAAAATTTGTTATTTTATTCTGCTTAAATAGGACAGTTATGGTATTTTATGTCTATATTATGTGATTTTGTAGGAATTAAGCTTAATTCATATCATTTTTGGCCTTAGTGTTCATTTTAGGACTAAACAAGTAAAAAAATTTTAACCCCACAAATGAATAAAACTTTATAATTTATAGAGTTCTCAAATGAGTTTTGTCGGTTTGGATAGGTCGACTTGGATGACCTATGTATTTGGCCCCCTAAGCTTAAATTAAAGAGAATAATAAGAAATATAGCAATGTTTTTAGGGGTCATTTTGAAAAATGGTAAAACCATTTTTTCTTTTGATTTTCAGCAAATGACATTTTTTGCACTTATTCCTCAATTGTAATTATTTTACAAAATACCAAAATACTCATATTTCTCAACTGTAATTATTTTGTGTTTACCAAGTAATTAATCTGGGTTATAAAATACCATGAGCCTTTAATTATTCTCCATCTTCTAAAGATATAACAAATTGTATCGTAACTTCTTCCTAATATCAAGGGACTCAACTAATCATATAACTTTTTAGCAACCTTATTTCATTCTATCAATTTTAAAATAAATAAATTTAATTTGGATTTCAAAATAACATTTCAAATTATATAAAAATTATATATTATTTTTAAATTACGTTTCAAATTATAAAAAAATTATTAATTCTTTTACTTGATTAACAAAAAAATTATTATTTTTTAAAATTGATTAACGTTCAATGAAAATTGGTTGAGATTCTCAACACAAAGTTTTAATCATAACCCTTAATTAAGTAACTATATATTATTTAGATTCTCAACATAATTATATATTATTTGGATTCTCAACGTAATTATATATTATATATGAAAATTGGTTGAGATTCTCAACATAATTATATATTATTCCTAAATTTAATTTGGATTTCAAAATAACATTTCAAATTATATATTACTTTTAAATTACGTTTCAAATTATATAAAAATTATTAATTCTTTTACTTGATTAACAAAATTGATTAACGTCCCATGCAAATTTGTTGAGATTCTCAGCATAAAGTTTTAATCATAACCCTTAATTAGATTTCAAAATAACAAAAGATCATTAATTATTTTTTTAGATTAACAAAAATAAATTTTTTAAAAAAATTGAATAATCTAACTTAATTAGATTATCTCAAAATAACAATAATTATTTGAATATCAAGATAATCCAATTATTAATTATTTAGAAATTCAGAGAATGTGAACCATTGAATTTATTTTAAAATAACATTAACCCTTGATTAGTAGCAGATAACGTGCCAAAAAAATTTGGAAAAATTTCAACATAACGTTTAATCTTAACCCTTAATTAAAGTTCAAAATAACGCTAAAAGCTTTTCAAATTAACAAAATTATTAATTATTTTTTCAAATTAACAAAAAAAATATTATTTTTCAAAATTGGAGAATCTAACTTGTTTTCTATTTTATCTTAAAATAAGATTAATTATTAATTATTTTGAAATTGGAAGAATCTCAACCATTCATTTTGTTTTAAAGATAACATTTTAATGTTAACCTTTAATAATTACCAAATAACGTTAATGAAGATTGGGAGAATCTCAAATTTAATCTTAACCTTTGAAAAAAGCTACATAAAAAAATAATGTTTTAAAAATAGCAAATTAAAAATAGTTTCCATATTAGAGCTTCTTTTATTTTTGAAATTTGAAGTCAGCATGTGTTCATCCTATCCACTAAACTAATTGCCTATCATGAACCCTAGACGTTTAAGAGTCTTGTTCAATGGTAGATGGGATGAAAACAATCGTTATCGTAACTTCCATTTGGGTGAAGTGCATGTCCAATTGAACACGTCTTTCAACCACCTTGTTAATCTAATTCAATCTAATCTTTTTCCATCTTCTGAATATTTAATTTCTCGAATTACATTGTATCGTGATGGTTGCAGCAATCCTAATGTGATTACTATGGTTGAAGACAAGGACGTGTTATGGTTATTGTCTCTCATTTCGGATTCTTCTTCTGATCTTGTTTCTGTTGTTGTCAATCATGTCCCATCTTGTTCATCAATTTTTTCTATTTCGGGGTTCCCATCAAGAACTTCCAATTGCACATCTAATGTCGTTGATTTAGTAGATTTGGATTCATGTGCTGTAGACTTCGACATAAAAGAAGGTTCAATTTTTAGTAGCAAAAATGTCTCGAAGAAAGCTGTTTATTTGTTTGCTATTCAACATAATTTTAAGTTTAGGACTGTTCGCTCCAATCAAACTTCTCTTGAACGTTCTTGCAAAGACACTTCTTGTCATTTGTTTCTTAGATCTTCTATTTATAAAAAGAGTTCTTTATGGATTGTTCAAAAGTTTTTCGATGTTCATGAATGTGCTATCGACGTTGTAAAGAATTCTAATAGACAGGCAACTTCGTGGATAGTATCTGAGTGTATGAAGACTTTATTCAATATGAATTCTATGACTCCATGTCGTCCCTTATATGTAATAAGCTTTATGGAAAAAAAAACATGGGGTTGATGTTAGTTATGATAAAGCTTGGAGAGCACGTGAGCTTGCATTAAACTCAGTGCGTGGGTCTCCAGAGTCATCATATGTGTTGTTGCCTGCATTCTCCAATGTATTGATTGAAAATAATCCAGGTATGTTTTACTTTATAATTACAGTATCATTAAATTAAATTTAAAAAGTCTATCATATTTTTGTTAACACATGTATGTCTTACTTTATAATTACAGTGTCACTGAATCATATTTATATATACATATTGTTACTTTTTTTATTTAGGTACATATACAACACAAGATGTAAATGACGATGGCACATTCAAATACTATTTTATGGCTTTTGCCGCTTCAATTCATGCATGGAAGTATTGTTTTCCGATCATTTCAGATGATGGTGCAACATTGAAGAACAAATTTTATGGTACTATACTAGTTGCATGCACATTGGATGGTAACTCAAAAATTGTTCCCCTTGCATTTGGTATAGTTGATTCAGAGAATGATGATTCATGGTGTTGGTTTTTCCAAAATTTAAAAGTTGCATTTGGTGAGCATAGTGATCTTGTAATTGTTTTTGATGGTCATAGGAGTATTCCAAAGGCTATAAGTGTTGTCTACAATTCAGTTGAACATGGGTTATATTGTTTTCATATATTTAAGAATCTTAAAAAAACTTACAAGTCGGCTCCAATTGAAGGACCGTTCTATAGTTGTGCTAGGGCTTATAGAAATATTGAGTATGAATATTACATGAGACAGCTGGATGATATTTCACCTTTCATAAGAATTGAATTAGAAGGATTAGACAAACATAAGTGGTGCAGGGCATTTTGTACAAAAAAAGGTACAATTTAATGACGACGAATATATCTGAAAGTTTGAACAATGTTCTTAAGGATGCGCGTGAACTACATGTTATTGGCCTTCTTGAATTTATTTGAAGTTTGATTCAATGATGGTTTTATGAACGTCGTAGTAATTTTAGTTTTCAACGTTCAGAATTAACCTCTTATGCAGAAGGTGTGATACGAGAGGCATTAAGGGATAGTAGGTCAATGGATGTGAGTGGTTTACTAGTTGTTGATATACTTAATTAATTTATCATACTTATATCTCACTGGTTTAAATTTTTTGTATTTTTATTACAGAGATATCGCATTAACCAACATGAGTTTGAAGTCCATAATGGTACCAAGCAATATTTGGTCAACATTCTCACTTGAAATTGTTCGACGCCGTTGGGATCTTGATGATATACCATGTTCTCATGCTTGCAGTGCCTTATCTTTTCGAAGCCTTGGATTGGAATCATACACACATAATTTTTATCACGTTTCAAATTGAATTTTATTATATAGTAAGGAGACCCGACCTATTGGTAATGTGCAACAAATTTTCAATTATATAGTTCGAATCATGACCCTATACGTCCTCCTCAGGTGAAACGTCCATCTGGAAGACCAAGAAAAAAGAAGATCAAATCTTGCTTAGAGAATAAGAAGACAATACGATGTTCTTGTTGTGGGGATAGTGGTCACAATTCAAGAGTATGTACAAATCTAATACCTCGTTGAGTTTGATTATTATTATTGTTATTATTTTTTTTGCACTTCCGACTATTGTTATTTGTTTGGAACATTTATTTAAGTTTTTTTTTCACTTTTAGCTATTGTTATTCGTCTGAAACATTTTTGAAGTACCTTTTTTGTCACTTTCAACTATTGTTATTCGTTTGGAACATTTATTAAGTACTTATGAAAAAGTTTTCTTATGGATTT
>JBBPDI010000025.1:5675482-5688839 GCA_037974545.1 Cucumis variabilis | reverse complement strand
GTTGAGAAAAACCTACAAGTAATCTTTGTTTAACACACTAAATAATTGACCATGTCTTCAATATATCCAATATCTAATACCTCTTATTTCTTTTATATCAAAATTAATCCAAACGGCAACCTCGTCCTCGGCCCTTAATTATTTGAGATAATCTAACATAGATATTACGTATTGTATTGTCAAAAATAAGATATTACCATGTTTATTTATCTATAGAATATATGATTAGATGTTTATGTAAATAAATAAAATAATGTAGTCTCTCAATTAATTAATTACAATTTATAAGTAATTAATAAGAATGAGTTCATCAATAGCATTTAACCAAATAATTAACTATAGTAGATATTTCCCTAAAAACTATAATCATAATAATAATAATTTATCAATTATGTATCATTTTGTTGTTGATTATCGACGTTGATTATTAATAATCATTTATTGTAGTGATGATTAATTTTTTTTGTAATAATCCTATCATGTATTGTATTAGATATTTTAATATAATATAATCATGGGTTATTTTCGTATTAATTGCTTTGTAAATAGATTGTTTCGTTAAAATGTAAGTTGAGTTATAAGGTTGAATTATAAATGTTTATTTTAACTTTAATATTAGAGTTTTGAGTTTTATCGTTGATAAATTGTATTCAAATTTACTAGATGGATCACGTTTTAATTTTTACATTATTCAATTATGAAAAGTAAAAAGTTTATAGGCGTGAGATCCATAATTTTCATGACAAGGAACCCAAATTTTTGCATAAAGTTAATTTTAGCCTAAACTTCACAATTCATGACGATGAACATTCTTTAAAATAATATGACTTTTGAAAGTATTGTAAAAAATAGGTGAGTTTGGACAAAATCGTGGACCCGGTCACGACTTTGGTGAGGTGGCCATGTGGGGCCCACATCTTCTTCTTTCATTCATTATTTATATATAATATATTATACGTGGGTCCCATGCCTTATTCTTTTTCATTATTTTATATATATACTAATTCAAATATCCCTCAATTCTAAAAATATCTTTACTTATTACAATTGATATCCACTTTTCAATTTTAATTTATTCTTTATTATATATATATATATATTAAATATCTCAATATTCAATTTTTCTTATTAAATTCATTTTTCATAATTTAATTTGATTATTTCTTAATCAAAATTATACATATATTTATTTTTTAATTATTTTTTAAAAACACATGTATTAACAAAATATGCTATTAAAAAATATATTAAACAAAATTATTATTATTATTATATTTGGACCAAGCTTTTAACTTCTCTCAATTATTATTATTACTATTTTAATTTATTTAATATATTTTTAATAACATATTTTTGTTAATATATGTATTTTTTTAAAAAAAAATTAAAGAAAAAAATATATATAATTTTGGTTAAGAAATAATCTAATTAAATTAGAAAATGTGAATTTAATAAGTAAACTTGAATATTGAGATATTTTAATATATAGAAAAGTAAAATAAAGAAAAAATAATAATAAATTGAAATTGAAACTTAACAATAATAATCATAACAATATTTTTTTCGAATTGAGAGTATTTAGGGAATTAGTATATATATTCTCAATTGTTATTATTTTTAGGGTAAGCTTCAACTTCTCTTAATTATTATTATTACTATTTTAATTTGTTTAATATATTTTTAATAACATATTTTGTTAATACATGTGTTTTTTTAAAAAAAATTTAAAAATAAATGTATGCATAATTTTGATTAAGAAATAATCAAATTAAATTATGAAAGATGAATGTAATAAGAAAAATTGAATATTGAGATATTTAATATATATATATATATAAAATAAAGAATAAATTAAAATTGAAAAGTGGATATCAATTGTAATAAGTAAAGATATTTTTAGGATTGAGGGATATGTGAATGAGTATATATATATATAAAATAATAAAAAATAATAAGACATGAGACCCACGTATGATATATTATATATAAATAATGAAAGAAAGAAAAAGATGTGAGGCCCACATGGCCATCTCATCAAAATTGTGGTCTGGGTCCACGATTTTGTCCAAACTTATCTATTTTTGTCACTACTTTTGGCCTAAACCTATTTTTGACAATATTTTCAAAAATCATATTATTTAAAAAAAAAGTTCCATGACCATATACATGCAATTTAATAAATAAAAACAAAATACATCATATAACATGTTATGATGTGAAGGACAGTGGGACCTCTTCATTTATCCATTTCGTGTAATAAGTGTTAACACCTACATATAGTATAATCGTTTTCCTTTTGAGTCAAAATTTAACAATAATTTTACTAATCTCCTCCCTAAAAGTTTTGTGTATTGTTCTTTAATATATTAATGTTGATGGAGCAACGTAAAAGTTTTCAACCGACACCAAACATCCATCTATTTACGGGTCTCCACGTAGTACTCAACTCAAAACACTTTTGATTATTTCATTTTATTGATTTAGATTTTTTTTTTTTTACCATTGCAATAATATTGAAAAGTATTATTAACCCAACAAAAAAAGATTCATACTTGGAAACAAAATATGTTTATAGAAATCTGATAACGCAAAACTATTATAGTCTATATTATCTTTCTACCTTAATACTTTATATATATATATAGCTGTTACAAACAAATTAAACATAGAAGGTTCTTTTGCATAATATTTAAAGAGTAAAATCCTTTTGGTTCATTGAGTTTGATTTTCAATCACCTTTGGAATTTGGGATGTGTGCATTGTTTGACTCAATCCTTAAAGGATATATATATATACATATATATTGATTAATACCATTAGTTAGAATGTCCCATTCTTTAGCAAAATTTGAAAAAATGAATGGGGCTCTTTCTTCCAATACACTAAAGAAAATGTGACATATGTCTAATGTACGAAGAGAAAAGAATATTAGAGTGATATAAGTTTAAGGGAGAGTGATAATGTGCAAATCTATGATTTGTCGTGAACCTATCATTTGATTTGTATAATCTCAAACAACGACTTTAAAAAGTTGATAATACTTACAAAACAATCACATCATACTGAATTATTAATTGTGTGCTTGTCACACACACGTTAGTATGTCTAATATTATAGAAGTTTTGAAAGTATTAGAATCATGTGAATTATATTATTAGTGGTGTAGTTTTTTTTCCTGAGTTTCATTTATTTTTATGTAATTTGATCGTGTAATGTTTTGTGACCTTTTTATACCTTTTAAGAGGATCGATAGGACTTGAAATGATAGTTGTCAACGTGTTATTTTAGGCTTATGAGTTGGTTAAAATATACACTCTTATGGCAAGATAGGTCAAATATGACGACTCCTACATGTTAAATAACTCTTGAAAATTAGTCTAATTTAAAAACCATGTTTAAAGCCTACACACCCCAAAAAATACAAACAAACAATAAATGTCCCCACATGTATATAATTACTAACTAGCTAATTAATTTTATGGACTTTTAACTAGAATAGCTTAAATAGGGATCTCTATTTACATGTTAGACACAATATTGTTATAATTTTCACAAAAGTTCTAATGAGCTACAAATTTAGACAAATATTGAGCTCAATAACAAAACTACCCAAATTTAATATTAATATTAGACAAAAAAAAAATACAAAAATTGGGAGAGATTCCTATTCTAAAAATATATTTAATCTATTGGCATAAATATTTTATTTTACATTTACTATTTATATTAAAACTTACATATTTAATCTATTAATTATTTAATATCAATTAATTTTAAAATTATCATTTATTAGATATGCCATGTAAATATATGATATATGTAATTAATTCATTTATGGTAGGATTTTAATTAAAATTTTCCTTCAATTATTTTTCGTCCGATGATTTTAGTTTGAATTTCTTCCAATATAGTCTCTCTTTGTCCATTCTTTCTTATTCTGTACATCTCCTTCAAGTTTTTCAGTGAGTGTATATACGTTTTAAATAATACTCGTATATATTTTAAATAATCATATAATTATATTACATCAATTTTCGGTGAGTGTAGATTTATGTTTTAAATACCTGCATGTATTTTAAATATTACAACGTATATCTACAAGTATGATAAATATAATATATGATATATTACACAGTATATGATGTATATCATTCAGGTTCTTGGTGATCTATTTGAAGTTCTCTTTCTATTTCATCATTTCTCTCCACTTGTTTTTTCCCCTTTTAGTTTCCTTCTTTTTCATTTTATTTTCTTCTTTTCTTGTTCTATCTTCATTATTCAGTCTCCTCCTTTTTCTTTATACCTACATTTTGATATAAATTTTTACTTTCACATAACGTAAAATTTGTTACAAAATTAAAATACTATGTAAAAAATGCATACATACATTGCTATATAATATTATGTTAAATATACAAAAGTAGATATAAAAAACAATGCAAAACGTAGGTAGTATATATATAAAAAAAACAATGCAAAACGGAAGGAAATTACATAGCATATATACTTCATTCACTGTAAATTTTTTTATTGTAAAAATTCATCGGAAAAATTCATCGAAAAAATTCACCGACATACTATATTTCACAATTTCATACACATAATTAATAATATGAAACAAATATGCACTCACCAAAATTTTTTGAAGGAGATAAACCGAATAAGAAATAATGGACGGAGAGAGAGATCGGATAGAGGAATGAATTTTTGAACAAAATCAGCGCAAGAAAAATAATTAAAAGAAAATTTTGATTATAATATTACCATAATAAAATTAACCACATATCATATTTACATAAAATATCTAATAAATACAAATTATGTAATAAGTGCAAATTAATCTTAAATCACATATCATATTTATATAGGATATTTAATAATATAAACATTAAAATTATATGAAAGTAATTATGTTAATTAATTAATAGATAATAAAAAATGTATGTCAATAAATTATATATATATATATATATATATATATAATGTTTAAATGTAATGTGGAGGATAAATCGGTCAATAAAATTTTTAAAATCTTATTAATAAAAATAAATATGATTTTATGACATTTGTGTAAATCATAACTATTATATATTTCCTCCAATTATTTCTTAATTAGAAGTACTTCAAAAAAAAAAAAAAAAAACACTTTGAAGTATTATTCAAATTTCATTTCAACACATCATTTTACAACAATGACAATTAACAAGGCAGCTATAAACCAGCATTATATCATGTATACATATTCATGAGTGTGTGTGTAACAATAATAACAATAAGAGTGTATAACAATAAGAGTTTGTATTGTTATTTAACAAAGAAAAAAAAACATACATAATGAACCCAAACCCAAATAGAAAAAGAAAGAAATGTTTGTCACCAATAAGAGAAAACCATTCAAAAACTTATAATATAGTCTCTCAAACTTCATGAATTAACGATGACCAATTCCGAGACACGGGACAGATACCAAGACATGATCATCATCACTGAAAGGAGCAGGGTTGCCTCGCTCACTAGGGGCAGATGGGGGCGTTGGGCCTTTCGGAAGAGCGCCAAGGAGCATATAATTAACATCAACCCCGATTGGAACCACCTTCATTTTCTTGTTGGATAACTTTCTTATTCCCAAGCTCATGTGTGCTTGGCATAGTACCAAGGCCACCACCAACAATGCCACCATTATGAACTTTTTGCTAACCATCATAGTTTTTCTAAATGCTTTAGAAAAGAGATGGGTTTTGTAATGTGTCTTTTTTTTCTTCTTCTTTTTCTTAATGATGAATGTTTTGAGAAGTTGGTGTGTAGTTTTTAGGTTATTTATAGTGAAATTTGTAAAGAGAGAGAGACGTGAGGGTCAAGTAGTAGGGTGCTGCCTTGTATGGCCACTTTAAAAGAAGAGGGCCACTTAGTTTTGTCTGAGGAAGAGATTAGTTTTACATTACTAAAAAAAAATTTACATTTAAATATCTCGTTTACTAACGTCATGAGCGTTTTTAATTACATCAAAAGGATATTGAGATCACTTCACAATTTTTATAAAATAACACATATGAGTTGATTACTTCTTTCACTGATTATAGGTTCTAAGGTGAATTCGAACAACTCAAATATATATCATAACTTACACAAATGTGGTAAAAAAACATAGAATAGTTTATAAAATTATTAATAAAAATGTAGAACTCATCTATGGAAGATAAAAGAAAAGTTAAGTATATTTAAAGTAGTTAATAATAGGAGGTTGATTCTCATCATTCTATTTTATTTAAACAATCATAGACCCGAACTTTTTTTCCTCTTTCATTTGATGTAAAGAGAATTAAATCCTACAATATATCTTCTTAATTAGTTTTTTTTATTAATATAAAAATTAAAGATATGAGAAATCTAATATTCAATTATAAAAGAAGAAGTATATCAATATTACCTACATTCAACTAAATTTCATTTAGCTATCTTATTAATTGATTTGATTTATAGATAAGTAATATGCTTTTCTTTTCCTATTGGAACTCGTTAATGACATGGATAAAATAAGCACTTGTATGTTTCATTACATCTCCAAGCACTTTGGGGGCTATGGCTGTTTTTTAGAAAATGGCTGCCTAGCTACCCCACATGCTTATGTATTTTATATATAAAGAAAATATATATGTACATGAAGGCCCCATGCATATATATACCACTTTATCTCATAGACAATCTTTTACGCTTTCATTTTTTACCAAACTATCATTTTAGACAATCTTTTACGCTTTCATTTTTTACCAAACTATCATTTTTTTTAAGTTAAACGAATCATGTTCAAATTTTAGTTTTTAGTTCAATAAATTATTTAAATAGTAAATACGCGTTACACATATATGTTGTATTATAACTTTCGATCGAGAGATATGATATCGTAATTACACTACAGTAATTTATTCAGTTAATTATTGTAAGAGATTATCGTAAAAAATTCATCACCTGCACTTGCTCAACTAAAGAACGTCATTCTAATGTCCAGCTTTAACCACTAGTAAAATGGCCAAAATGAAACATGTCATTTCTCACATGTCTTAACTTGAGCAGATAAAGAGTTATTCTAATGTGTATAGCTCCAAAACTCTATAAATGATAATCTAGTCGATCTATCTAATACTCGTATAAACATACAAATTATTGTACAATTACCCTAATTAACAATTGGTGTCAAAGTTGTAGTTGACATACATATTTTAGAAATTAAAACAGACAAATAACTCTTATGAAGTTTATTATTATTATACCACTCTTATTCTAAAAAAAGGAAAATCAGTAATAATTAAACATAAAATCCATTGAAAGTAAAATAGATCAAACTTACACATTTGAAATTGAAAAAACCAAAATTCTAACAAACTAAATTAGAAACAACAAGAATATGATTTTTGTTTAATAATATAGAATTTCATCTGGATATATATGTTTTATTATCGATATTTTTTTTCAACCATAAGAAAATAAAACCTCTTATCTTAGAGTAAATAATACAAGTTAAGTCTTGTGTGAATGAAATTATGTTCATATTTTAAATGTTATTGATGTAGAAAGGCTATTTTAGAACAATTATTCTCATTTTAATTTATTCATTGTGTTTGAGTAAATGATTTCCTAAATTTATACAAATGAACATTCATTCTTATAAGTTCTATTTTCAAATTTGGGCGGAAAACTTTCAAAGTGATGCATGCATATATATATATAGGATGTCTCCAAGAACGTTCCTTAGTGTACTTTATTTCCTTTATTTTTATTTTTTTATTTAGATAAGTGTGATTTGTTTATACTTGTGGTAGAATAATATATTAGAATCTTTGAATTTTTAACCAAAAATATATATTTCATGTTAGTTGAATAATCCTCTTGGAATATTGAAAATTTATTTCTCTTTTACTAGCATTTTGATTTCTTTTAAATAAAATTTAGGACAAATTACTCTTTTAATTTCTTTATCTTGATATATTAAATAATCATCTTGGTATATTGAAAATTCATGTGTGTTTCTTTATGAATTTTAAAAATGTGTATTTTTAGAAAACCAAACAAAAAAATCATCGTTTAAACCTATTTTTAAATACTCAAGAACTACATGAGTATTGGTCGGTTGGAATCGTTTTTTAAAAAAATTTACCATCGAACTGACTATGGTCGATTTAGTAAGTGTTCAAACCAATTTTGACAATAAAGAAATACAAACTGGCCATTAAGTCGATCAATCAATTGGTTTAGGTCTGTTTAAAGCTTTTTGATGTTTTAGAAAATGTTGTCGGTTTGGATTTTTTACAAACTAACACCAATTGAATCCCTCCTTACTCAGGTTGACTACTTTAGATTCGGTCGGTTGACTCGATATTTTAGTGTGTAATGCTCACCTCTATCAAGAACTAGAAAGTTACCTTTTAAAAACTTAAAATACTATAAATAAATATATTTTTATAAACTTAGAGATAAACTATACACATCTTTAAAATTGAGTGATCAACCACACATATTCTTCACAATTTAAGGATTAAAAAAATGGTAATTCTTCCTAAATTTTGCATTGAAATAATTATTTAAATCTCACTTAGCTTTTGACCAATATGGAACTAATTCTTTAGTTATAATTATATTAGGAATAATAGATTGAAAATTTTTTGTTTGGTGGTTGTCACGTTATCAATTATAGTAAGAGAAACGTATCTAATTCATTAATTAATGATATATTATTTAGGATACAAAATCTTCAACTCGTGAGATTAATTAATAGTCGACGTAATAAAATTCATTTGAAACCCAAAAGGTGAAGAATATAATATTAATTAAATTAATGTCATGAGCTACTTAATTAATTATTACGACAACTTTATAATTAACCTAAACATAATATAATCTACGAGAAATTAGGTCAACCGTAGGAAATCAACTTGAAAAAAGTTGCAATGTGTTGGAGACTCTTCATGTTAATGTTAGTTGCCAAGTGGAAAAAAAAAACAATCATTTCTTAACCTAACTTTTGGAGTAAATAGTTACAAATAGTCATGAAATACTATTTGGATATAATCATTTTAATACATATATATTCTTTACAAATACGACAAAATTTTCGAATATGTTATTAAAAAAAAAAAAACTCCAACCTAATATAATTTCTCATAATCAAGTTTTTTTTTATCTTTTATGGACGTCAACTTTTTATTAAAAGAATTTCTAGCTTCTTTTGTCTCACTTCTTTTTTTCACCTCACTCCCATGTTCTTGTACTTATATCTCACTCTCGTTTACCATGTTTAAAATTTTCTAGATTTGAAACAATTTCAAATATATGAAGTAAAGAGAAACTATGTGTGATGGTGTTTTTCTTTCCACATGGAAGAGAGAGAAAAGGAAGGAAGATGAAGAGTGAAGTGCAATGAGAGAGAAGAAAAAATATTTATTGATGCAAGGTTATAAAATTAATCCTTAGCTTATTTTCAAATGTATGTTAGTTGAGTGCACATTTACATCTAATATAAACATCATTATAATTCGAAGTATGACGATCGTGAATTAAGCTAAAGTTAGAGTTGGTCATTTTCATAAGCTTTTAATTTCTACGTGTAGAACGGAAAAATAAAGTAAAAAAAAGAATTCGTATATTTAGCATCATATATATTGATTTATATAAAGTGAGTGTGAGGAATTACCAATTGTGGCACTTAGGAAAATAATGTGATATGAAAATTGAAAGGAATTCAATGAACCCTAATTGTCACTTTCTTTATAAAGAATTAAACTTCAAAAAGCCAAATTATTTGAAATGTCATCCATTCATATTGCCTCTCACTGTTCCCCATTTTAGAGTAGGCCATCACCAACCCGCCCGCCCTAAGTTTAATTCAATTAGTTTGTTCAATTTTTCTTATTTATATCATATTTCGATCATCCCTCTCTACTTTAAAACCATTCTCTTTTTATTGACATAAAAATCTCTTTTGTATAAGTTTGACATTATTTCAATTTCTTCTAATCGTTATTAATCTATACAATCTCGATTTTGATTAATGATATGTTTGAAAAGTTTCATGATTTGAAGTTTAAATAAATTATGTTGTTTAAAAGAGAATGAATTCAAATCTCAATTTTTTTTAAAGTACTTTCCGTGATTAGAATGGTCCGGTTTTTGTAGAATGTGAAATTAAATTACTAATTTAATATTGTCATATTCAAATTTTTTTAATTAACTAACATCATAGTTAAAAAGTCTATATTAGTTATAACAAAATATCAACAAATCTATTGTTTTTTATTAAGCGTAAATTAGTCATTTCCTAAATTGGTGGTATGAATATTCTCTAAGGTGGTCAAATAAAACTTAACCCACTATTTTCCCTCTCATTCTTAATTTCAATATGGTATAGTTTGAATAAATTAAATTATCCTAAAACTTTCACAAATAAATTTTACGTGCCATAGCCAATGCTTTTGGTCTTTAATCGTCAATTCTGACTCAGATCCTAGTGAGTTCTCCGATTGATTTGTTATTCTCGACAAACCCTTTCTCTAAAACAATCAAAGACGATTCCTCCATCAGATTAGAACATCAATAGTTCATCTAGCAACACAGTCCCTATATATTCTTCATCACAGTGACACCTCTAATCATGTTCTTGTTACCGAGTCTCTCCCTAACGAATAATTAACATCACATGGAGTCGTTCAATGATTTTTCCTTTGTCAATTTGGAACACGCTTTTGATTTATCGATGACACACTCCCTTGATCGGCCATCGAGTGAACTTCTCTCTATGTGAAAACACACAATAATATTGACATCGCTTGTATCTTGAATTTAACTATATTAGTAAATTTAATTTAATTTCGTTTGTTTTTGTTATCATTCATATACATAGAATTTTAAATGGTTCTCTTGAAGAAGTACTTGGTTAAATCATTTTTCATATTTCAAATCATTTATTTAAAATCATTTGTGAACCTCTTTGAATCCAAACAAAAATAAATTAGTAGTAACTTTTTTTTATTAAAAATATCATTTTGGTCTCACATATACTCGAGCACATGTTAGAATCTTAGTTCATGTTTTTTCAAATTACAATTTTATTCTATATATTTTCAACAAATCTTTATTCTATATATTTTCGACAAATCTTTATTCATTTCTACATAAACTAATTTTGTTACATATACCCATATATAGTATTTCAATCATTGTAGCACAAAAATTATATTATAATTTAGTGAATATCAACCAAATTAACTAAATTTCAAAATATACATATCAAAAATCGTATTTTGACCTTCATTTATTTATAGAAAATTACATCAAATGACAAAGAGAATTTATTAAAAAAGCAGTTCATAGTACATCTTTTTTACATATTGCAAATATGATAAACAATTAGATATATCACACGGCTATGAGAGGGCTATCCGATTTCAAATTTGCTATTTTTACAATTTAAAAAATGTAGTAATTACATAAGTTCTATCGTGATTAATTTTTTTGCTATTTTTGAAAATGCCGCTTTATTTATTATTCTTATTATTATCATATGCATGTGGGGATGGCTCTAATCAATTTCATCATAACTAAATATTTAGTGATTGAGTTGCTAATATTAGCAATTTGAATGGATTAAGGCTAAAATATTAAATTGGAGATAAAAATAAAAAAAGAGAATGTTACCGATACAACAATCGTCCCTAGAGAACTAATTGATAAAAAAAAAACAATTTAGTTCCAACTTTGAAAATCCATCATCCAATAAGATTCTACAGGTGAAGATTTTGCAATTAAGCTAAATTAATTTTTTAAAATATATATTATCTATTCATTTTTCACTTTAGCTTGTATTTGTGAAATATTAAATTAAATTAAATCATAACCATCATATTTCAAAAATAAAAAATTGATAAAATTAAATGCAAAATTTTAGATTCTAACGACATTGATACTAATAGAAGTGAAATTGGGTTGGGTTGGGTTGTGGGACATTTTCAACCCAACCCATATTTTTGGGTTATTTGGGTTGGCAACCTAAATATAGTTTCCAACCCAATCCGTAAAATATGGGTTAGGTTGTCGGGTTGTATAGTTTTTTTTTCGCTTCTAGTTACAATTAAATTGGATTGTATATGTTTGTTACATTTAAATTTCAAATATACATAATTCAAAATTTCATACAATAAATTCAAGCCAAACATTCATAAATTCAAAGTTACAAACACAAGTAAATTTAAATTTACACACAAATAAATTCAAAATTATAAACACAAATATATTCAAAGTTTTTAAAATACATAAATCCAAAAATTACCATAAATGTTGATGAAATTCATTTTTAATAATAAATTAATAATAAAGTTCAAAATACAACACAATTTAAACTTAAAAAAATAAATAACCTAATTGTTTTTTATTAAATAATATATGATTATTATAATTATTTTTATATATATTATATTAATTCGGGTTGGATTGAACTGAATTTCTCAATCCTCCAACCCGAGATCTAACCCAACCCTTATAATATGTGTTGGATAGTTCGGATTATTCGGGTTCAACCCATACTCTAGATACTAAAATGTTTACAAATGACATTTATAGACAATTCAATGTTTATAACTAATATTATAGATAGTGAGGTTGTAAATGACGTCGATACAACTTATATGTTTATGTATCATCATCTATTATCAATAAAATTTATAATTTTACATAGTTGAAATATCCCAAAATCGATAGAAAATATTTATATAAAATTTTGTTATTTACCATCTTGATTTTTCATGTAACGTTATCCTAATTTTGCGAAGATGAAATATCCCAAATTTTGACGTTTCTACTTTCCTCTTGAACGCTGTGTAACGCCGACCACCTGAACTAAGAACCTAATGACCGGAGAAGAGGTTACTGGTCCGGCGGGGCCTAAGATTCTCCGTCTCCTCTATTTCGCCGGCGCCGGATGTAATTTCTTCCATTTTTCTCTTTTTATTTTCTCTCTTCGATTCTATTTATTAATCATTCCATTCGTTTATGTTGTTCAGTCATTGTCAGCTTCGCCATAAACAAGTGGCGGGAGATCGAGCGCAATTCTCTGTTGCAACAACAGCAGAAGCAGCGTTTGAATCATCAATTATCGGAATCTCCTAATGATGCTGTGCAGAAAATCGTCGAATGATCTCAGGTTAGTTTGTTATATTCAACTATTTCTCAAGTTAGATCGCTATTGCGATTTTAGGATAACGATTTTGGATTCATAATTGATCATCCTGTGACTAATGGTGTGAGATCTGTTCCTTCTCTACGGATTGAAACTCTGCTCATTTTCTGTAGCAATAATGGAAGGGGCAAACCC
>JBBPDI010000025.1:5605160-5620870 GCA_037974545.1 Cucumis variabilis | reverse complement strand
ATAGTTCCAGCCGTTAGCCTTCTAGTTTTCACATTAGTTTTGACGTGGAAATCTACAACAATAGCAGAAGTTAAAAATCAAACGATTCAGTTTTTCAGATAGAAGATCACAAAAGGTGTAACAATCTTAAAACGTACCAAGCCCTTGTTTGATAATAATTTGTTTTCTGCTTTGAAAACCTATGTTGAATTACCATTTTTTCTACTTAGTTTTCAGTTTGGTTTTTGAAAATATCATAAAGAAACGAATAACACACGATGAAATTTATGGGGTCGTTCAAGGGAAAGAGAAAGTCGAGCCACTATTTTCAGTGAGACAGCTAAGCCACTGCCGATTCTTGTTCCCTTTATTCTGCTCCAGGATAGACTGATAAAAGTCAGTTTCTTTCTTTGTTTTTAAAATTTTTCCATGAACTCAAATGTATCTTTAACAAAGTTGAAAAGTGAAAACATAATAAAAAAAAATTAAAAAAACCAAATACAGATTTCAAAATCAGAAAAACGAAAACGAAATAGTTATTCACTATAAGTAGAAAATATATTTACTTGGTGTGACAGTGATTGCAGATATTAGAGGTCCATGCACCCCTGAGTATGGAATGTAAATTGTTCCTTTACCAGCCCAATACAAATGAATCTCAAGAGTACTATTGACCGTAACATCAGGCACTTCTAAAATAAACTCTTTACCAGCACTTCCAGCTTCTTCCATTATGTTAAAGTCCTTCTTAATCAACTTTCCCTGTGGAGTTACAAACCCAAATATCAAGACAATTATTCGCATTGGAACGAGATATTTTAGGTGAATAACTGTTAAACTAGTATAGTACTCTCACTTGAATTGAGATATCGAAAATACGCCTCCCGAGGCTGGTATAAGTTTGGTCAGCAGTAAACAAAATTTCAGCAAAGTGAAGCTTGACATAGTAACTTCCAGTGATGAGGCAAAATCCATAGTAGTTGAGAGAAAGAGGGGAAACTCTAGCAGTGGAATGAAGGGTTGGTGAAGAAGAAACAGAGGAATTATTTGTAGATGATACTTTGAAAGGAAGTTTATCACTTAGCAATGAAACACCAGTTGAAGCGTAACCCCATTTCTGTGATGAGATAAAGAAACTTGCTTTCCCACCTTGAGTATCATCCCCTTCATATATACTACCATTAAACTCCATACTTCCTCCTCCACAATTAATGAACAATGAAGTAACTACAATATTTCATTACAAAGCTTGTTTAATTATCAATCAACCATTCAATAAAACTAACACATTAAAAAATTAAACCTATGTGCGTGTCTATAATCTTTTGCTTACATTGAGGTTCTGTAGAGCAAGGGAGATCCTTCATTTGGCACCAACTATCACTACAAAAAGAATATATATATATAGATACTCTTTATTTTATGTCATAGTACTTTAAATCAATCTTCTACCTTTTCATTATCATTCTAAAAATTTGGCTAGATTTGAAGATTATAGATATAGTGAGAAATAGTATTTTCAATTATATCGATATGAAACTTTTTTATGAATGTAACAATTAAATAAAGCCATGAAGAGTGTTTATCCTCAAAGTAAACGATATCATACTAACAGTGTGAAGATTAATTACCTTTTACTTTTGACGGATAAGCTGGAAACCAAGTTACTGTATATAATAAAAAAAAAACATAAAATGTAGCTACATTTAAACTATTAATTTAGTTTAACTTCAAAAAATGTGTAACCTACCTATCCTTAATCTTCTGATATTATCACATTAGTAATAGGCGTGTGTGTGTATATATATATATTATGAAAGTGACTCACATATTATTAGATTGTGTACAACTGAAATCGCTCAACCCTTCACTAAAATTGTTGTAAGATAAATCACTGCAAATAAATACATTTTATAAACACTGTTCAGGTGTCAGCTAAGGAAATATCAGTAGAAAATATCAGTAGAAAGTAACAAGGTAAGATAAGAAATGTAGAGGTACAAGGTAAGATAAGAAATGTAGAGGTAGAACGAGTGTTTATCGACTAAATTCTTAAAAATTAAGAACTAAAAGCTAAATAGTTTACCAAACGAGATAACTTTAAACCAATATGATAATACATATAGATCACTAACATGTTCTTGTCACCTATTACAGCAATCCAACTTGGTACTTGCCCACTTATCGAGTTGTTAGTTAAAAACCTACATCAAAAACAATATTTATTAAACATATAAATTCTTTTTTATAGTTGATAACATATGCCAAAAGAGAATTTAAAAGAGAACCGTTGCAAATATAGCAATAAGAATAAAAATATTATCATATATATGATGCAAATATAGCAGAGTTTATCTATCATCGATAAACTTTGCTAGACTTTTAATTTTTTTTTTTTAAAACGTTGTTATACATCCTATTATCATCTCTAAAATTACTATCCATTACAATTGTCTCTGCACATGTTTGAGAAACATAATTAGAAATTTCGAGGGAGTATGTTAAAAAACTTACATGAACTCAATTTTTTGTTGAACAAATAGATTCTGAAATGTGTCTGGAATTGGACTACTTAATCTGTTGAAGCTGAGATCTCTATTGAAAGATATAATTGATAATATATTTAGAGACTTATTTTAATTGAATGATAAAGTTATATTATTAGAAATGAATTTAATAAAAGAACGTTATCAAAAATAATAAAATATTAAAACTATTTAAAAAATATAGCGAAATTCATTAAACACTCTATTACATATTTGATGTTTTTTTTATAAATAATTTTAATATTTTTCTACATTCGTAACAATTTCTCTTTAATAAAACTTACAAAATTCTTAAATCATTAAATGATCCAACATATTCAGGGATACGATCCTCGATTAAACAATTTCTCAAGACCCTGAGTATAAAATAAGAGAAAACAATTAGATGAGATTAACATAATAAAACCATTCTAATTAATTGAAATTGGGGTTTAATTTATATATGGTTTATAATTAATAATTTACTCTTTAATTATGGTATTTAATAATTGCTTACAATCTTTGTAAACATATCAATTGGCTCAAATTGGGGAACTTTACAGTGCCTCCCTTCAAATCACTTATTACCCTACAAAATGATGAAGATAAATTAGAGTGTGTGTGTCTAAAATGTTCCTAAATCCAAACCTGATAAAGTCATTTCTTGATATCTCTGTTAAATTTCAAGTCAAAATGTTAATATCATATATAGACACTTCTTACATTTTATAAATATTAAACAAATTCTATTAAATTTACCATAATTTGTGGCTAATGTATTAAACCACCAATCAACTTAAAACATACCTTGGCATGAGGCTAAGCAACTAACATATTTCAATTAGAGAAACTAATATATATTTGAGTATAATTTTTTTAATATGTTGAAAAAAATGGGTAGGAAAGGCTCACAATTGGGTTAAGTTTTTCAAGTGGGATATGGCAGTAGGAATGGGGTTTTCCATGGAAGTTCCTTGAATATACCTACAAAACCAATGGTTTATACATATATTAGGTCACAAATAATAATGCTCTCTGAGATAAAAAGAAAAAAACACTTTAAAATTATTTCAATTCTTTACAAATAAAAAAAATTACTTTTTAAATTAAACATTTGAAAAATGTATTCCAAACGTAGTAGTCTAACAATATTTATTTGTTAATAAAATATCTCCCGCTCCTAACACTTGAAAAAGCAATGGAGAAGTACAAGAATTAGCAACGAGATTTGACTAGATTTATCATACCAAGATTAATGTATTTTCTAAGTGGGACGATTTGAAACTAAAGATGTATCTATATAGACTCCTGTTGTGCTTCGACGAATGAATTTCTTATAACTTTTTCAATGTATGACAAATTCACTTCTAATAATTTGAAAAAATTAAACACTTCCTATTGTTCGTGAGGAACAATAAAATAAACTTATGCTAACAACAACTAGAGTATTGTTGAGTAATCATTTGAGTTTTAGTTTTTCATTTT
The DNA here is from genome assembly GCA_037974545.1 of Cucumis variabilis. Classification (NCBI taxonomy): domain Eukaryota; kingdom Viridiplantae; phylum Streptophyta; class Magnoliopsida; order Cucurbitales; family Cucurbitaceae; genus Cucumis; species Cucumis variabilis. The sequence goes on along the minus strand of JBBPDI010000025.1, from coordinate 5,616,881 downwards.
TTAAAGCCATATATTTATACTTGTTGTCTCAAAACTTCTTACACTTTGTTTTAATATTATTTTCCATATAAACATTCGATGATAAAATGTAGAGAATATGGGATTCTTAAAAGAGGGAACCTAATAAGGTTTTCAAGCTTAATTTTATATAAATCGTGTAGAACGTACTCATCTCCAACTTATCTTTAAAAGTCATCCATTTTTTAGTTTCAAAAAAATTGCTTTTGAATAATTTTGAAAAGACTTTGAACAAAATTCAAACTTGAGGACACATATGTTTTTTTTCCTAATATACAATATATATATATATTTACAATGTTTGAAGATTGGTCCAATTGCCAATAAATTCAGGTATGTTTCCTGATATATTAGTTCCATCCACCCGACTTTAACATCCAACATGTAAAATAGTTTAAAAATTAGTCACAGATGTTTCCTTTTATATTCATGTAAGTATATAGCAATAACAAAATAAAAAAAATGGAAGATATGAGAACAATTAAATATCACAGATATATATATATATATAATTCCAATTTATATATAAGTAATAACGTACAAGTCACTCAAGTTCCTCAAGTTCCAAAAAGATTGTGGAATCAACCCTCTGATATTATTCGAAGAAACCTGTCTACAAATAATAATGACAACTCCTTTTCATTTGTTAGAGGTATCAACACATTGGTAATTAACAATTTAAATGAAAACAATTTTACGATCTAACAGGCATTACATGTCAATTATCTCTAAAGATATTCAGTTTTGAGCAATAAAACCTCATGGCATGTTGATCGTACTTACAGTCTACGCAAGTGGATTAGTTTTCCGAGAGTCTTTGGAAGAGTTCCTCCAATCTGATTGTCTTCTAAGATCCTGTGAATGCAATTCATTATCTTTGTTTGATCTTCATATATAAACCAATAATTTTGCTTACAGTACAGTTCTATTTTAAGCATTAGTATTTACTTACAGTTCCTCAAGTGAAGCAATATTACCAATTTCTGGGGGAATCTCACCACTAAGTCGGTTTCCAATTATGGAACTGAAAAAGGAAAAGAATTTTTGTTGAAAAAATCTCATATTCATATAATTATATGTAACATAGAAATTAGAAAATTAATGACAAACTTACAATTTAAGAAGAGGAATTCGAGCAAAGTCTTTTGGGATTGATCCATTAATAAGATTGTAAGTCAGATCTCTGTTTAGTAAATAAGAAAACCAAAATGAAAATTAAAAAATATCATATAGATTAAAACAATTCTAAGATATAAGTCAATCATAAAACAAATGACATATTTTTAGTCTAACATAAATATAAATATTAATAATAATAATAATAACTATAACTTGGAGGGAAATCAACTTAGATATTAATTATATAACTTTTGTAAATTAGTTGAGATATAGTAATAGAATCATTGTCGACATGACATATTCTAATCTCGATATCAATATATTTTTTTTTTATAAAACAAGCATTTTTTTACACAAATAAAAAATATTAGATGACATGAGATTTTAATTAATTAATAATTAAAGGAGTTTAATGATTAGTGAAGTAAGATTTTCAACGAAAAGGAAACTAACTTAGAACATGTTTCGAAATCAATTTAGGGTATGATATACCTTTAAACATAATGTTGGTTGAATTAAAATTGTTTTGAAACATCGATTTTGGAAGTAACTTATTTTCAAAAAATTTAAATCACCCTCAAATAAATGAAAATCCTTTTATTCCCACAATAATCAAAACACAAAAGCTCTCTTTAAAGTTTTAGAGAAGAAGCTTTCAAACGTTTAATAATAAGAACTTAGTTTGAGAATTGAAAAAAATAAAATCAAAGATCTTATCAAATTCTATAAATTATTTATGAAGATTTTATCAAATTATAATGATTATTTATGAAATTTTATTAACTCTTAGGATCTAAAATTATAGGGATTAAATTCTAATTGTTTTTTTCTTTTAAATTATAGAGACTAAATTTACAATTTTATTTAACCAAAGAATTTCTTAAAAGTTAAAAAAAAAAAAAAAAGTTTATACAGCTAGTTAAAAGGACATGTCACACTTACAATTCCTAAAGTTGAGTTAGATTTGCAAATTATACGGGTAGAACTCCAACTAGATTTAGACCTTTTAGTCGTCTGTCAGTTAAGAGAGACTATATTAAATAAGAAAAGATAAAAAATAAAAAAAGTAGATTTGCATAGTTTACTAATGATGTTTAAAAAAACAGATAATAACACAATTTTATTATTTTCAAAGAGAACAAATTACTACAATTTATGTTTACAAAAGATCATATTTAAAAAGTTTATATATGACACATTTTCCTAAACTCTAATGTAAGGCTACATTTACTGAGCTCGAAGGTGATCATGCAAAGATGGTTGTCAAAATATGTCATTGAAATGTGACAACTAACAACCAACAATCGTGACTGATGAGTGGAACCTCTGAAAACTTCGAAAGTAAAAGTTAAAGTTAGGTTGAGAGTAAATTTAATTTTACCAATTCAACTCAACTTATACAACGTGTAATACTTCTGGCATTATTCTTTAGAACAAATAGATTAAATTTAGAACAAATAGATTAAAGACTCCAAATTTAGTCTGATGAGTTATTTCATAACAAAAGATAAAAGGTTCTTACATATTGGTCACGTGGCAAATTGTTGTTATACAAGTGCAATCAACCTCTCTCATAGGTGTGGAATAATTGTTAGCTCTATATATGTTGGAAAAGCCATCGCCATTGTCAAAGCAAGAATATTGGTGGACTTTCCAATTCAAATTCTTTAACTTTGCAGATATTTCTTTAAGAACTCTCACTGTAATTTCAATTCAATCATTAATTCATTATATATATAGTTAAATTTCAAATTACCATAAAGATTTTTTTGCAGTTTAATGAGAAAAAACAATGTTGGCTTTATAATTTGGTTTAGTTTTAAGATTAGTAGAGAAACAAATGAAACATATCTATAATTCACAAACAAATCATATCTATAGGTCACAAACAACAGACAAGAAAAATCGAAAAAACACATATTTTTCTTTCTCAATTATTTTGTTTAATCAATTCAATAATATATGAGAGGTGGGATTTAAATCTCAAATCTCTTGATTGATGGGAGGACAGTGTACTTGTTTAGTTTTGATATCAAAAATCGTAATACATTTGTGTACCTAACTAAAAAATTAGCAAATATTATACCGATGTTTTTTTTAGCCTAATATCTCTTTTATGTCATCAAATTAAACTATAGAACACTTTGAAGTAATACTCAACAACAAAAACACATAACTTTCACAATGAGTCTGTCAATTTTCTCAACTAATTTTCACATTTTAGTAAAAATAAACCTCAAAAACGAAAATGAAACTTGTAAAAGAATACAGATATAAACCAAATTATAAAATAATACTAATAATAAAAGAAAAACCTTAAACTTGGATACTAAAACAAGTATTATTTAACATACCTTCCTGTTCGGGTAAAGGATGGGCATAGGATCTAAAGTCCAAGAAGCAGATGAAAAGCAGCAATACAAAAAGAACACCAACACCAACACATTTCTTAGGAAAGTCCATGTCTCGAAAGTCCTAAAACTAAAAATAAAGACAAATGAAAGGAAGAGTATAGAGGGAAAGAAAAAAAAAATGAGAATCCTTATCAAGAAAAAGAAAAGAAAATGATAATACTTTAAAGACCCAGAAAAAGTCTATACTGACAGTTCAAAAGGCATAGTTGTTGTTGGAAAATAAATGTGATATGATTTAGAAGAAAACATTATTGGGGTTTAGTTGTTTTCAAGTTTTAAATTGAGACCAAAATGAGGCCTTCATCCACCTTTTATATTACCACATTTTCCATTTTCCAATTAGCATCATATTTATAGGATTTAATATTATAATTTGGTCCTAACATTTTTAGTAAATTTTAGGGAAAATAGTGATTACCTCTTCATTTTCAAAACAATATATCCATTAACACTAAACTTTTGTAAGCAAATCATATTATATTGATAAAACTTCTTTAAAGTATCAATTTGTTTCTTAAATAAAAAAATTCTTTAAAATTTATTCATGTATTTACTCTAATCGTCGATTTTGCTAAGATAATTTACAAATAATATGTTTGAGAATTAATGCACTGATATTCTTCAAAAGTCATTGTAATGAATAGTATGAATTAATTGACTTAAAAAAAATTAGAAATTTAATTTAGGGGTTTTTAAAAAATATAAAAAATTAACAAAATATTTAAATGGTACAGAACAATTACGAAAATCAAAAAATCACACAGGCCAACAATGAAAATACAAAAAATGTTCTGTGATTAATTGGCATCTAGGACATAATATATTTGGAAAACGATCGTTTAGATTTGACTATTATTTCCTGTATGATCGTTTAGATTTGGATAATCAAATCTGAATGATTTTTTTCAAGATTTTTTTGGTACGCGATCATTTAGATTTGGCACATGATTCTTTAATTTCCAAATCTAAACGATTTTTTCAAGATTTTTTGATACGCGATCGTTAGTCAAATCTCAACAATTTTTTTTCACGATCTTTTATATTTGACAAACGATCTTTAAAAATCAAATAAAAATTTGAAAAAAATAGCACAATCTTGAACCAAATAACAGTTTAAAAAAATATTAAAAAAGTTACCAAAGAAAGAAAAGGCCAATGAAAAGGAAAAGAAAAAATTTACAGAAGAAGAGAAAAGGACAATGGGAAGGAAAAGAAAAATTGCAGAAGAAAGAATATGAAAATGAAGAGAAAATAAAAATATTTTTAAAAATTGCAGAAGAAGAGAAGAAAGACGATGATATGGAGGAGCAAACCAATGATAAATTTTATGGACTTTTTTATTTTGTGACACGGACCGTAAATATTTTGCACATTTATTAGAGTAAGGTATAAATTGGTACGCTCACAAATTTCAAGAGGCATATAATTGGTGTGTTGTTTTAAGTTGTAAGTGTACAAATTGTCTACCAAGTATTTTGATTTTGGTGACATCAGCATGAGTCTTGTTGGTGACCTCAACATGTAAATTATTGACTTTAGAAGAAAAGAAAAGTTAGCCCCATGACTTATATATATTTGACCTTAAATTCTCATATAACACATTAATTGTGTAATGTCTACCACCAACCTGGCCCCTTTTAACTCAGTTTTACACAACAACATGTCCTTCTTACATGACTTGACTTAGACTTCAACCCGTTGAAAATACAAAACTTCAAAAAGTTGGTAAGTGGTCGTTTGAGACAAATATGATTTAGGACTAGTATAACCATCTCTTGTTACAGTAAATATTATTTAATAGTCTTCAATTAACTACCGTAAACACTATTTCAAAACTTCCAATTTGCTTTTTGCTATTTGTTATAGTTTTTATTATTTGATTTTTTTTTTTTTTTGCTACAGTGTTTACTATTTCCTTATCAAAAATTAAAATAGTATGCACACTAAAAGAACACTAATATAACCAAAACTAAAATAATCTACACTTCTAACATAAATTATTCTAAATCAAACTATAATAACCTAGGATTATAATAACTCACTTGTTACCCCCAAACACTCCTAAGAGTTGTTAGGCCAGTATCAAATTTTCATAAATGTCATTCTTTGTTCAAATAAATTAAATATTGGAATTGAGTGCTCGATCTTATGAAACATGAGTTTTTGGTAGTTTATAAGTGTATATATAGTCTCAAAACTGTTGTTGTTACTTACACACGATCGATGAATATATATCAATTATTTATTGAAATCACTACTACAAATTTGGTTTTTCTTGACGCACGCAAATTTTGATTTCTTGATGGTCATGAGAAATGATCATATTTTTCTTGATACAATGTTTATCTTGACGATCATGTACGTCAAGAAAAATCTCCTTATTTTGTTGAAGAGATACAAAAAAAACGTTAAAAAAATGTAGATTCTTGATTTCCTTGATGAGCAAAGTTCTCTTAGTTTTTTTATGGTCCAAAAACGTCAATAAAACTATTTCTCAATGGACAATAAACATCAAGCATAATATATTAGTTAATTGACAATGTCTATCAAGTTAGTTAAATTTTCTTGATGAACAAGGCCCATCAAATGATGAATTTTCTTGATTTGCAATGATCATCATCGAAAAAAATATATATATATTTGTTTTGGATTTCTTTATGGGTTTAGAATTGTCTTGATGGGTATAGGGTTTCTTGATGGACAAAAAAAAAATCATGGACAAGATCCATCAAGAAAAATGATATCTTGATGAGCATTGTCCATCAAGAAAAAAATTTATAATTTTAGGTTTAGGAAGTTATGGGTCGGGCCCATCAAGAAAAAACTATTTTTCACGAAGCACAAAATTCTGACCCTCATTAACAGGCTCAAAAACACGATATTCATCAATAATATTCTTACATTTTTACTATTTTTTTTCCAATTATTACTTTATATTCATCAATAATACAATATTACTTTTTTAAATGAGTTGAATTGAAAGTTTGTAATTTAGAGTTTTTAAAATTTACAGAACTTAAAAAGTTGACCAACATGAGTCTAGTACCTCATTAAAAATTTATAGATAAATTTGGATTTTAGGTATGTGGAAAAGAAAATTCCAAAGTAGACATTTTTTGACATGCTTTACACATCAAAATGGTTAAATTTGTAATAATGAGCCATCGTGAACTCTTTAACCGCTTCTATTTTGTTTATAAGAAACAAAACAATTTTTATGTATTTATAATTTTTAAATACACTTTAGAATCAATTGCAAATCTATATAAAAATAATAAGTTTTAAGTGTTCGATTTGTAACAAGTTAAAAAAATGTATTTTAATTGGGAAATTACATTCTATGACAAAAAATTCAGAAAAAAAAAACAGCCCATAACACCTATTTTTTTTCATATTGCAAATATGACAAGTAATTGGATATATAGATGACTATCAAAGGGTTATCTACTTTTAAATTTGCTACTTTTGCAATTTAAAAAATGTAGTGACATAGGTCTTATTATCATAAATTTTTTGCTATTTTTACAAACGCCTCATTTTAATTTAGTTTAAGACAATGATATGGTAATCAAATTCTCTCCAATTATTATTTTTAAACAAAGAAAGGATTATCACAATTTTATTATTTTTCTATTTTTTAAAATGCACATTAATTAAAATATAATTACTCTTCTTTTAAAGTTTTTATAAGCGGAGAATATTGTCATTTTCTTTCCAACTGTTCACAATTATATATATATATATATATTCTTTTGTTAGTTTAGATAAAAGTTTGAAATTAAGGTTTATGTAATGATTCAAATAAAAATAAGAAATTTTCTTGAGTAAAATAATTGAAATTATATATTAGATATAGCAAACACTTAAATAGCCTAGGAAAAGTTGATAGATTTTGTCCGTAAATAGTTTCGAATTTTTTTTTGTTATATTTGAAAATGTGCATCAAAATAAACTAGTTATGAGTTATATTTGTATATTTAAACTTTTAAAAGTTAAATAAATCCTAAAAAATTCTCTCAAATAAAAAACTATCTTATAAATATAACAAACCGATAAAATATTTACGGCCCACATAACAAAATTAAAAGGTCCATGAAGTTGGTGATTTTTGTAGAGATAACCGTGAGAATGTCAAATTTCAGTATAATAAATTGAAAAATAGCAAATATGAAAAACGTTAAGATTTTGGCAAAACCAACGGTTACAAAAATTTTGGATTTTTTATCCATTTATACCCCTTATGTAGGATAATTACGTGTTTTACAGATACAAATTGTATCTACATGCAAATAATGAGGCCAAATATCACATAATGTATTTGAAAACTACAATCAGTCTTAGAAAATATTAACTAATTTATGATATTTGGAGAATTCCTCTAAATAAACGATAATTTATAACAAACTTTTGAATTTTTAGTATTTAAATAAAATTAATTTTTATTTATTTAATTCATAAAATTTATGTTTAATAAAATTTCTTCTAAAAAATGGCTAAAATATTTTCAACCATTACTCATTCATTAGATTTCATAATATTTTGATTTCAAATATTATGAAATCTAATCCTAAAGTGATTCAAAATTTTATGAAATCTAATCCTAAAATAATGACAATCACTAACTCCGTATTTTCGTATGATTTATATTTCAAATTATTTTTAAAAAAATTATTAGATAATACATAGTTATTTTAATATATATCTCAAATTATACACTTATTTTGGTTGATTTTTATTTTAAAAAATTAATTTATTGTGTCTCTTGTACCAAATAATTATTTTTTTATGTTGTGTTTTTTCATTATGTTAATATTCATATTTATTTTAATTAGATGTTTTATTTTGTATGTGACGTTTTATTTTCAGTCATATTTGCTTTGCATGTCTAAATCAAGAAGTATAATGTGTTTTATACCCTTTATGTAGGATAATAGCGTATTTGCAAACTACCATCAATTTTAGAAAATATTAACTGATTTATGATATTTTTGGTATGCACAAAAGTTATCCAATATCCCATAAATATATGCCTATAACTCATAACAAATTTTCTGATTTTTAGTATTTAAATCAAATTAATTATCATTTATTTATTTAATTCATAAAACTTTGTTTAATAAAGATTTTCCCTAAAAATGACTAAAAGATTTTCAATTGTTCCTCATTCGTTAGATTTCATAACATTTTGAATTCAAATATTATGAAATCTAATCTCTAAAATAATGGCATATGATTTACATTTCAAATTATTTAAAAAGAATTATTAGATCATACTTAATTAAAAAAATGGTTATGAGAAAATTCCTAGATCATTATATTTCATAATATTTTGATTTCAAATATTACATCATATCCCTAAAATAATGATAAGCATAAATTAAGCATTTTTGTATTATTTATATTTCAAGTTGTTTAGAAAAATTATCAGATAATACATAACACATATCGTTAATAATAATTTAAAAATAAAGTTTTATCATCCCTACAATTGTGCTAATTATGATTATACACTTATTTTAGTTGATTTTTATTTTAAAAAATTAATTTGTTGTGCCTCTTATATCGAATAATTATTTTTTCACGTTGTGTATTTTAATTACGTTAATTTTCGTATTTATTTTAATTAGTTGTTTTATTTTGTATGTGACGTTTTATTTTCAGTTATCTTTGTTGTGCATGTCTAAGTCAAGAAGTATAATACGTGTTTCGTACCCCTTTATGTAGGATAATACGTGTTTTACATATACAGTGTATTTGCATGATGCAAATAATGAGGCCAAAAGCAAACTTCAATCAGTTTTAAAAAATATTAACTCATTTATGATATTCTCGGGATTGACAAGATTTTTCCAACATCTCCTAAATATATGTCTATAATTCGTAACAAATTTTTGAATTTTTAGTATTTAAATCAAATTAATTAACATTTATTTATTTCATTCATAAAACTTATGTTTAATAAATATTTTTCCTAAAAAATTGCTAAAAGATTTTCAATTGTTCCTCATTCATTAGATTTCATAATATTTTGACTTCAAATAATATGAAATCTAATCCTTAAAATAATGGCAATCACTAATTGAGTATTTTCGTATGATTTATATTTTAAATTATTTTTTAAAAAAATTATGAGATAATACATAGTTATTTTAAATTATACACTTATTTTGGTTGATTTTTATTAAAAAATTTAATGTATTGTGCCTCATCGAAGTTTTACCTTCCTTTGCAATCTTTGATCAAAATACATTGGAAGGAGCATGTGCAAAACCTGCAATTGATGTAGTAATTCAGAAGAGGAAGAGATTTGGAATAATCGTGTATTGCCCAGATGCGATTATGGAGAAATTTGGTAAGAAGATGAACAAATGGTTTCAAATGGTTTTCAAATTTTATTTAGGGTTTCGAATGAAAGAAGGAAGTATGCGGCCAAAGTCTAAGGAAAAGAATGATCACTTGTAGATATTTTAAATTTTGCAGGCATGAGGTGGAGCTTCCCATAACTTTTCTAATCTTTATGTTTTTGGGGAAAATTTTTATGTAGTATATGTTATTTCAATTACATTGTATTTGTAATTTAGGTGAACAATTGTATTTTCTTGATTGAATAGGGGCATGTGAGGAATTGTTTCATTTATTTATTTTTCTAATTCTTATGTTTTGTTATTCTAACAATTTAAAATTATTTTTGCTAGTTTTTCAAAGTAAAACTCATAATTTGATATTACAACCTTTTTTTTAAATATTCAGGTTTGCTCTTCTATGGTCTTTCCTTCTCTTCCCCATCTGCGATTTTTTTTTCTTTTTCATCGTCTTTCTTCCCTTCTTATATCATTTTTATTTTATTTTATTTTTTGAAATGATGATCTTTTTTTTCAATCAATGAATTGTACAAAATATAAAAGATGTTGAAAAAATCTTTGGAGCTCAAAACAGGATCGTTTAAATTTTGGTAGTCAAATCTCAACGATAGTGTACCAAATACCTAATCTAAACGATCATGTAAGTAATTCTAAATGACCATGTTCCAAAGACCAATCTTGAAAAAAAATTGTCTAGAATTGGATAGTCAAATCTAAATGATCGTGTACCAAAAATTCTTTTAAAAAATGGTTTAGGGATTGTGGACTCAAATCTAAATGATTGCATGAACCTAAAAATCTTGAAGAAAAAAAATGCATTTAGATTTGGCTAGCCGAAATCTTACAAATAATAGCCGAATTCCTATACCAAATGAATCTTCAAAAAAAGATAGATAGCCAAATGCACTCGCGGGCTAAATTAATCGCGTGTTGACGGGACAGTTTTACGTTTTTGAAATTGAATATTTTTCCACTTTGTTTTTTTTTATAAAAAAAAAACCTACATTAAACGTACACTTAATTATATTATTTTCTTTCTCAAATTTTATGGATATAGATATCCCGAGCAATTATAGTTTTCTTCAATATTCATGGATTGTTAGGTGACAAAAACAAACAACAAACAATGATATATAAATTATATGAACAAACAATGATATATGAACTATATGTATAGACAACTTAAAAAAGTAATGCAACTATGAGCACGAGAATTAATCCAATTCGAAGAAAATCTATAGATCAATTGAGAAATTATTACAATCACACAAAACAATTCTCTTTCAACTTTAATTGTATAGAACTACTCTCTAAAAAAATTGTTACTTACACTCTTAAGCTAAAGAATATAAGGAGATCTTATTAGAGTTAATACACCTAAACGTAAAGTGTAGGACGATTTGAAATTGAAAACATAAAGCTCCTTTATATTGCTTAGATGAAATAACTTTCTAGATTTTTTTTGTCACAACTATATTTCTAATATTTTGCTAAAACTCAACCCTCAACCTCCTAACAAAAATAAAATATTGGGTAACAATGTGATATTTGACTTTTTGTTTCTTAATATGTACTTATTTTCTCAAAATTTCTCTCTTTGCTTTTATATTTATCATATAAATATTTGAGCTACTTCTTACATTGTCAATTAATTTTAAAATGGACCTTATACTATCAAATAATTACAAATATACTTCGAATAAATAACTTTTTATATATCTGTAGATTAAATGTTATATTTTCTTGAGCCGCATCTTCAAATTATTTAGCATACAAAACAAACACTCTACAAAAGAATATGAATGGAA
>JBBPDI010000025.1:5578914-5595294 GCA_037974545.1 Cucumis variabilis | reverse complement strand
TTGTAAGACCAAAGTCTGAATAGTAGCTTATCTAAAGACAAATGTCTTGTCACAGATTATGCAAAAGCTTTCATTACGACGGATAAGCAGTCATCTATTAATTTTACCTGTGGACTCCTAATGTTGTTAATCATGTTTGTAACATCACTAAGCACGATCAACCATTCTCATATTGTTCTCATCCCCAAAATGAAGCACCATAGCATAGTGTTGAATTACCGATCCGTCAATCTTTGCAATGTCTTATACAAGACTATCATTGAAACTATTGCAGCAAAGAAATTGGAAATGGGTACTCCCTTAGGTGGTTTATGGGCCTCAAAGAACTTTTGTTCCAGATAAATATATCGAATAATTTTTTTTTCTTTTATATCCATGAGTATCTGGGCCAACTTACGCACCTCAACTATCTCACGGAACAACCCACCTGACCCTACAATATTTGGGTGTCAAGAAAACTTATAGGAAATTAATTCCTAGGTAGGTGGTCATCATGGATTGAATCCATGACCTCTTAGTTAGTTGTTGAAACTATGTCTCTTTTTTACCACAAGGCCAAACCATGATGGTTGTTTTAGTGATCTATGAATGTATAGATCATGTTCTGTCAAGAACTAGAGGGAAGAAGGGACTAGCAACTTTTAAGCTCAATAAGAACAAAGCTTATGATCGAATGGGATGGGTGTTCTTACAATGTATTCCAAGTTACTTAGGGTTTATTGAATCATGAGTGTCACTATTATGGATTGTGTATCGTCTATGAGTTTTTATGTAAAGATTAATGGGCTTTCGAGAGGTTTTTCCATCATAAAAGGGGTATGAGACAAGGCAATTCATTATCCCCTTTATTTGTTCTTTTTGTGTGCGGAATGGTTGTCCAATTTAATATGATTGCTCAATAGAGTGAGGATTACAAGTTAATAGATTTCCAGATTTTGCTTAGTTGTTTCACATCTTTTCTTTTTTTTGCAGATGATAGTATTCTCTTATGCTAGGCTAAATAGGAGGAGGGGGTGTGATTAAGGAGATCCTTCAACAATCTAACAAAGCCTCAGGTTATCGTGTAAACTTCTCAAATTCCGCTAATCTTAGCCCTAATGTTGGGGCTGATGTTAAAAGACCCTTGAGGGGAGTTTTATATATTCAAGTGATCTCAATCCCAAGTATGAGCAATATTTCAGCATCCTGTTCCATTTCTCTAGAAACAGGCGCAATTATCTCAACCCACTGTAAGTAAAGAGTTCAGAAAGTGATAGGTGGGTGGAAATGAAGTGTTTTCTTTGTTGGTGGGAAGGAAGTCACTATGGCATGTTCGGGAGTGATTCTGGAATAGTTAAAATCACTTTTGTTATTTTCAAATCACTTTGCAAAATGTTTTTAATAATTCGAAATCACTTGGAGTACATCTTTTAAACCCACAACTCCACCAAACTGGGTTGGCTTGATAAGACGGTTAGTTATTTAATTGATGAGAAGGGGAAATGCAATATGTTAAGGTTGGAGAAGGTGCTGGGAGGATGATATTAATGTGGCTAGATCGATTTTCATTTGTAAAACAGGGGGGAGGAAAATGGGGGGGGGAGGCGAAACAAGTGGGTGATTTTGTGTGTGGAGAAAGGTTCCCCTTCCCACCAAAAAAAAAAAAAAAAAAAAAAAAAAAAAGACAAAAATCACACAGCGCCTATACTAATGACCTCGAATTGCTTCAATCCAAATTGATAACAGACCAACAATTCAATTACGAGGAAAATAATCTAAAACAAAATAAAACGAAGTGATCTTACAGTGATGTCAGGTTGACCAAATTTCCGAGTGTTGAAGGTATCCTTCCTGATAGGTGATTGTTTTGTAATTCCCTACGATATGAAAATGAACATTGTGAATAAAAAGAATTGGGAATTAAAACAATGTGAATAAAAAGGACCTACAATACTTCAAGAGGAGTGATGTTTCCAATCTCTTTTGGAATGGAAATAACAGACCAACAATTCAATTACGAGGAAGATAATCTAAAACAAAATAAAATGAAGCGATCTTACAGTGATGTCAGGCTGACCAAATTTCCAAGTGTTGAAGGTATCCTTCCTGATAGGTAATTGTCTTGTAATTTCCTAAGGATATGAAAATGAACATTGTGAATAAAAAGAATTGGAAATTAAAACAATGTGAATAAAAAGAATTGGAAATTAAAACAATGTGAATAAAAGAACCTACAATGTTGTAAGAGCAGTGATGTTTCCAATCTCTTTTGGAATGGAACCCGTCAACTGATTTCCATAAAGGGAACTGCGATAAATTTTAGAATCATCAATCACGAGAGAAATTGTGGTAGCTAAATTTTAATTATTGCACATAGTAAAAGAAAGTGGAGATATTACAGATGGACAAGCTTGGTGGATCCCCATTGTCGTGGGATTTCGCCGTGAAGTTTGTTCCAATAGAGATAACTGAAATAGAAGAAGTATGAAGGGATTAAAATTGATTTGTAGGGCAATGAGATGGACAAAAAGAGAAAATGGATTCCAAAGCAGAGAGAAAGAGAACTGACAGAGACTGAAGGTAGGGCAAGAGTTGAGATGGAAGAGTCCCTTCCAAACTCTCCGATGACCAATCTCTGCATTTTCCAACAAATATTTCAAAATCAGTGGAGCTGCGTAAAACACAAAGAGTGGAAACCTAACTAAGGGAAATTGTAAAAGACACCAATTTTGACAAAATATATCGATAACAAATATTCAAGTTATACCAATGATATCCTCATTAAATTAATATATGTATAATTAAAGTTTAAATTCTAAATTCACCTAATAAAATGAGAAATTTTTAAAAAGAGTAGATTTTACAAAATATTTACAACTTATAGCAAATTTTATCACTGATAGTCATTGATATGTTATAATGATAGAAGACTATCAGTGATAAAATTCAAAATTTTGTTATAGCTTCTAAATATTTTAATTTATTTTGCTATTTTTAAAAATGTTTCTAATAAAATTGTATTTTTTTATCTTTTTGTCTAAGGATATTTACGTAAATTTTAGATTAAATTATTGAAATTTTGATCTCATGGTTTTTGGAGAATCTAATTTAGAATTAAGTGGATGTGATTATTTGATAAAATGTTGCCAAGATTCCTTCCTAATTATCAAATTAAATTCTAATTTTTCTTGACATATAGAAACTAAATTTGTAATTTGATTTAAATTTGAAAACATTTTTAAAAAATAGCAAAATAAATTAAAATATTTATAAGTTGTAACCAAATTTTGGATTTTATGATAGATATAACCATTAATAAACTTTTATTAATGTCTATCAATGTCACTTATAGAAGCATATCAGTAGCTATCAATATTTATTAATTTTTATTATATGTTATAAATATTTTATCAAATTTGCTATTTTTTTTTTTACAATTCTCCTTAAATTTTAGGGTATATAAAGACTTTTTAAGTATTGTACTTTTTTTAAAATTATTTAATATATATATATATATAAGATGTTTAAATACTAGTTGATTTTTAACCTCAGTGGTTCATCCTATTTCATAAGTTGGTTTTAAATAACAAAAAACTACATCAACTTCAACAATGTTTATTATTGAAATTTACACATTTATGTAAGAACTTCAACTTCTTCTTCGTTTCTCTCACACTCTCCAATATTTCCAATGCCTCCACATGTCGCCCAACACAGCCAATGATTTAATCAACTCCAACAACCTTCCACGATAAACTATGTGTGACATCTCTAATGCCTAACTTCAGCAACCACTACAAGGCAACAATTGTCGCTTCACTCCAACAATATCCTCTAATGACCATAGATGATGACAACTACCTCTTGTAAGTACGAGGATTACATTTTTCTTTTTATTTTATTTTGAGGTCAAAATCGAATTAGTATGATTAAGAAAATTCAAATTTGAATTTCAAGCAGTGAAAGATTTGATATATTAGAGATTAATTTAAAGATCAGACAGAGAGATAAAATTTGAGAAACTTGAATTTATATTTTCATTATATATGATCAGAAAAAATCTATAAAACATAGAGACGACTAAATAAGTATAAAAATTGAATATAATATAAACAACAACATTTTAACTAATTTAAAAACCCTACAATCGGCTTTGTTTATTAATTAAAATATTTTCCTTTTGTTTTCAAAACCTCTTTTAGAAATTTCAAATTTTCAAAATTTTATTGACATTTTTATAAAAAGCCGAGACTTCTATATTTACATAAACATTGATATTTAAAATGTTTGGTAGGTAAGAGAGCATACATATCCGTGATGCGGCAGAGGACACCATTCATATATGTACAATCGCAAGTTATATAAATTCCATCGCATGAATCTTCACTAAAATTTAAATCTTTCATTCCCAGTGTCTCTGCCATATGTTTTAAACCTTCCACTGAGTAAACTCAAGTTGGTTAATAACAAGCAAAACATGTCATATTTTAGTAAAAAAAAAAAAGACAATTATTTATGTTTAAATATAATAAAGTGAACTAAAATATAGCAAAATTTCATATCTGTCTATCGTTTTCATATTCTATATTAATGACAGAAAAATATGTATTTATTATATATTTTTTTTTATTATTTTTAGACTAAATTATAGAATCATATCAGATTGATTTTGAACATAAAAGAATTACTCTCATGCTTTCATAAGCGTTTCTTTACCATTACTTTGTAGATAAGTTAGGAAAAAGAACATGAAAATTTAATTAAAAATTCAATGTGAAATTGCTATGAACTATATGCATACTGTTTTGGAAAGAAATTAAAGACAAGTAATAAGCCAAATATGTAGTTTAACTAAACATAAACATACTCACCTTCATCCGGAGGCAACACAGGAGAATTTTTACCACTAGAATCATCGCAAGGGTCACCCCTCTTATAAGCATTACAATTTTTATCATTAGTGTTACCACCAATCGGCTGGTTTACTAAGCTACCACAACAAGTACTTATAACCAAAGAAACAAGAAAGGAATCAACAATAATTATTATTGTTGTTTTTCTACTACTAATTTCCAACATCCTTCAATCTGACCTTTACCTGCAGTTTCAACATAATACAATAATATAATTATATATTAGCATAACCTTTATTATATATATTCAACATTTAATAAAACAAAGACCGAAGATATAATAAATTAATAACAACAATAAAAATAATAATAATACTCGAGCTGACTTTGTGAGCTTCTTCAGAAAAATTGCTGTGTGGAGTGGGAGTTATGAACTCTGTGAAGGCACTTATTTATTAATTTATTTAGGAACTCACCTTTAGCTATTTTCATATCCCTTGAAAGACATGCACTAAAACCAAAGGTATAGATCATGGAACTTTTCCTTTTCTCATTCTTTTTCTATCTTTTAAAAGTGATTTGTCTAAAGTAACTAAAGTGATCGGGGAGAGAAGTTGCGAAGAAACCATTGTCTTTTTCTGCATGTACATATTATATTTCTTCTATTTTCGAACATCATCAATTATGTTATCTGTTTCAAACATATATAAATGGATTTAATTAATTCAACTTAAATTTAGAAATTTTCTAAATTCCAACTTTTATTTTTAAGAAAAAAGTTAGGGAAAAAAAAGAGATGAAAATTAAAAAAAAAAACAATATGAATAAGAATGAGAATAGTACTTGAGCATGCTTTGAGTTTCTCTTCAGAAAAATTGATGTTGAGAATGTGGTTTTGAGAGAATTTGATTATTTATTCTAACTCAAGAGTTTAGAACACTTAAACTTTTCATCCTTTTAACTTTGAAAGACATGCACTAAAATCAAATATGAGGTTGTGACAATGGTACATGAAATTTTTTATTTCTTTTCCTTTTTTTTTCCTGCCTTTTAAAAGAGAGTTGGCTAAAATAAAGTGAGGGAGAGATATTGGGAAGAAAGATATGTATATAATTGGTGTTAAATGAAGTTTTTAGCAAATTCATTTCAAGATGGTAAAGTACTTTTGTTGGAAAATTGATTGATGTTAAATATAATGGATGAAACTAAACTTGATCAATTGATAATCCTAACCTATCTGAGGTTGTGGTAGAAGAGAAGTTGAATCGTGTGAGTGAAGTGAATAGTTTGAAGGATTATTTAAGGGCTTTTATTTTTAAGAGAAAAAAGACAAATTACAAAAAAAAAAAAAAAACACCCACAAAGTATCTTTAAGGTAATTGTAATTATACTCTCAAATTTTCATGTAAAAACCGGGCGCCTAAACTTTTAGAAATTGTTAAAAATGTTCATTCAAGTTTATCACAATGATAGAGATTGAACCTACAAATGATAGCATTTAAAATGTCAAATTTATTCAATTATGCATTGTATAGTTTTGAGAAGCTCAATTACTAAGGGTACGTTTGGGGGAAGAGTTGGGTTATGAAAAGGTTATGATAAGAGGTGTTTGTGGATTGGTAACGTCCCATATTGAACATGTTGTTGATTAGTTGTTACGTTTATTTACAATTGCCAAATAATTTCAGTTATTTTTCGTGACGTAGCACGTAAAGGCGAAATAAGGAGTGCAAATATATGTATATATATAAATTACGTCGCATTAATTTTACTATATGAATAATTGGAACAAAAAACATAAAATGACAATATCATTACAAAACATTAATAAGAAAAAGTTAACAGGTAGAATCATAAAAAAAACATTAATAATAGCTCGTGCAAGTAAAAGAAACAATCAGCTAACGCCTCGTAGGATCACCGTGTGGTAGTCAAGCTTATCGTCCTCTAACAATTCAAGGAAACCCTTCATGTCCACTAAATTGTTCATCAGTATTCGATTGCATTGCACCCTTTCTAACATACGTAGCTCAGGTATGGCACGCAATGCTTAAACGACCTCTTTACGGACCCTGCTTTCATCCTCGAGTGCCAACTGCAGCCACTCTTCAATGACCCTTAGTTGGTCGATTTGGCAAGCCATGGCATCCTTAATGACATCAACTGTATCTGAATTTTGTCCTCTCCACTTTTGCTTTGAGCCGCTCGAGCACGTCCTACAATCGCTTCCTCGACCAGGTCGCGCTATGTCGTCAAGCGACATGTTAAACCCATGACTGAACATAGAAGAAATTTTCATATCATTGAGATCCACGCTAGCAAATTCCTCAAACTCGCTAGGGATTTTCCATCCAACGTCAGCAAATGTCTCTGCATGTGTTCCGTTGCCCTATCTTTTCAAAATACATACGATAACTCGTCGTAATATGAGAATGGCTTATTCAGCAAGCCCTTGGCTTCAGGATATGACTCTGCATAGGAAAGAAAAATCAAATATTAGACTTATTTCATATTGAAGTAAAAATTATATCAGTGTACAATTCTAATTTCCACATACTCTAACCCATTTGTCAAACAATTCCTTCTCAACAACAATACACTTCGCATCGTCATTCTAACCGAACCCGTTGTAGGACGGGCCGTACATTTCTGCGATAGTCTGGTATGATCGTTTCAACGTCTTTATGTGACAGTCAATAACTGTAGTTATATGGACATTGCATCCCGATAACTTCTTTGCCATCATTCAAAGAAGCTATGCAAGATACCCCGGTCTGAACGTGCCATTGTCTGACTTCCCGCCACCAACAACACCAACTTCATCACAAACTCCACGAGGGTTGCCTCCTCCTTCCTTGTTCATACATGCTTAGGTGCACGTGACGAACTTGTTATACTTGATAATTGAAATGACGGTATAGAAATCAGTAACTTCAGTACATAGAAAGGAAAAATTAAACAAATAGCAAATAATAGTGTCTATTGCGTGAAGGGAGACAGTTCCATTCATGTTATTCATGCATGCATGCATTAAACTATAAAGGAAGACACACCTAATACTAACTTAAAACGAATACAATAATACATAATCTACACACATAGTTTATTGATTACGCAACTGCCATTGATTGAACATCTCAGCGGCCAAATCATCTTGCCACTGCGTTCATTCATTCAAGTTCTCAATGAATTGAATGTCATCACATTCGGTTGTCACATAGGTGGAGTCTCCCTCATCCACGTCTTCAACAAAATCAACATCCATTATCTCGCGATTGATGAGATTGTGTAGTAGGCAACATGCCAGAATGGTTTGACATTGAACTTGCACGAGATAGTAGGACTTTTCACGAAGTATTGCCCATCAACCCTTCAACAGATCGAAGGCTCATTCAATAACATTTTGAGTTGAGAAATATTTCATGTTGAAGTACTCTTTCGCGATGGTAGGTGCATTTCCCGCTTTACGTCACTCTTGCAAGTGGTATCTTTGTCCTCTGTACAGAGCCAAAAATCCATTTGCGTTAGGGTACCCCGCGTCGCATAGATAGTAGTAACCTATTAGAAATACGTAAGGTCTAAATAAGGTTATTTGCATATTCGTTGATTCAATTGTACAACATTCAATTACCCTTTGGATCCTGTAGGCCGTTTGGCCGTGCAATAGCATCTTGAAGAATTTGTGAATCAGCTTGCAGATCCTTTCCAACCAGCCAAGACGAACACGAAGTCCCCTTTCGTGTCACATACACCGAGAACGTTTATGGCTACTTTCTCCTTACATGTTATTTACTTAGGTCTATCATTTTGTGTCACGTTAACCTTGATGTACGTCCCATCCAATGCCCCTAGGCAGTTCTGTAATGATAGACCACATATACTAAAAATTCATACCATGCTTAAGAATTTCAAGAATATGCGAACCTCGAAACACCTCCATCGTGCATCGGTGCATGTATTTGTTACTAGTGATTTCTTCAAGAACTCGTCGTGCAGTCATAACACAGCCAACAACACAAGGTTGAAATAACGTGAAACAGTCTCTTTCGAATGCACGAAATCTCGCTGAATGACTCTATTTTTCACATTGTGTGCCAAGATATGCAAGAACATTTCGACCATCTCCTCCACATTGACGATTTCTGGCGATGTCAGACCAGCAGATGTCCTTAATAAGTGACATAGAATGGCAAAAGTTTGTCTGTCCATTCTAGTACTTTGACAACAAATGAGGTCAGAGGCATGGATCATACATAAGTACGCAAGCTGTCTAATTTGATGCCTAGTTTCGTGCGGTGTATGTGTGATCCGCTTATTGTCGTTCAGTAGTGCCTCCAAAAAACAGTAGTAACTGGTTTTGGGTGCATGTGAATACAATTAGTATAGTGTGAATTTTTTCTGACGCCATTGTAGTTCAACCAGTACAAACATGATGTTGTACCAACCTACTTAGCGTTATTTTACATGAAGAATGAAGGCATGTGTTAGAACATAACTGAATATGCGTAGAAATAAAATAAAACACCCTAGTGCATTAGTGAAATAATGTGTTCTACGCGTCCAACATATATTTCCATGTTTATGGTAGATTTAATCAATTTACTAAACGACAAATTGAATATTTTTGTAAACATAAAACACAATAACTGTGGCCGTTTATGCAAATTTTTTTAATAGAAAGTAGGGTCATAGATAGTGCAATCAAGTTTGTATGAATAATGTGATGGTGAAAAATTAAACCATATATTTTTTTTAAATCATATGTATGGTATTTGAGTAGGGTGTGTAATCTTGTACACAATTTTTTTTTAAAATAATAATGGTGTTTTTTTTTAAGTGTTGATCATATTTGAGAAAAGTAATTGTGAATTTTTTTTAAAATGGTCATTATTGTATTTTAAAAGAGTGAGTAATATTGGGAACCCTAAACCCTATTGTTTTTTTCAAAATTCATGGTCATCGATTTTTCAAAGCTACAGCAATTGGGATTGTGAAAGTAGTCGAAGTTTTTAAAAAATGCGTGTGGAAATTAAAGTATCACAGTATAGCGATTATGGGTATGCATTGAAATTTAAAAAAAAGTTCGCACATTTGAACACAATAATAAGAAACGTAGAGGAACGACATATGCTTTCCAGTAATATGAACCAATGCTTATGTTGTATACTGCAAAAAACATAAATTAATAGAACTTAACGTACAATTTTTTTACAATTGAATAAGAGAAAAATAACGTTATAAATACAGTGCAAGAAGCGACATAAAAATTGTTAGGAGAATAAATGGAAAATTGCACTGCAAAACGGCAAAATCGTAATACCTATTTGAACGGACGTACAGAGTTGGGTGTCCTGAAAAAAAGCATACACAAGTGAGTGTGTCGACCTAAACAAAATTATTGAAAAAAAATAGTAGCCAGAACGATCATATAATTATGTACCGTGTACTTTCGAGGGTTGTCCAATGTTGGAATGGAAATAGAAACTCGTTAATATAAAGAATAATGTGACTAGTTTTTTTTTTAAATTAGCCTTAGAGGATATGAAACCGTTCAATACGACGAAGCGATTTTAGTAGTAGACATGTCAATATTCAGTATGCCTAACACAGAAGTGCAGAAACGTATGGGCATGGAAATGAATAAAGAAAAAACCATTTGCAGCAACACACGTCATGGAGCATAGTATGCCTTAAAAATCATAACTATGAATCCAAACATAGGCAGCCACACACACATATTATTAGTGCCATGGTTGAGGACAAGAAACATGCATGACAAGAAGAACTTCATAGACTATGTGCCTTAAATAAGAACACAGAACAAAAAACAATTACAACCACACACACTTTGTTCGTAACATGGTTCATGACAAGCAACATCAAATGACAACATGGTTGAAGTATGAAAAAAATTGTACTCCATAGATGAAGAAATACATGGAGTATACTATACCAAAAAAAGAACAGACGAATGAGAACATTGGCCAACATACACATCAGTACCAAGAAGGTTAATGTTAAGAAACATAACATAGAAGTATGGAACATGGAAGAACATGTTGTGCATAAATGCATAAAAATGTGAAGTATAATATGCTTTCAAAAGAATGCAGACATGAAAACATTGGCAGCCCCATAAATGATTTGTAAAATACTTCATGACAAGAAACATAAAAAGAGAAAGATGAGACATGATAAAAAAATGAACCAAAGGTAGATGACCTACCAAGCAAAATTGATAGAGGAAAGAAGAAGGACATCCAATGGGGGATACAACATAGCAGAAGACATAAGAAATGTGATGTTTATATAGGCAGTAGAAGTGAAATAAATGACCAATTTATTGAATAAAATAAACAAAAAGGAAGAGAATCTCTGCACATGATAGGATAAGGTCCTGAAAAATATTAAATAGTCAAACTGTAACCATGAAACTTACCACATTAGGTAGGAAGAAAAATTGACAACAGTAGTTAATAGACAATGCACAAACAGAGCAGACAACTTACACTACAAGAAATCGAGACTTTCTTGATGCAGGCCAACATGTCGAGAAATAGTATATCGGTAGAAGATGCTATTTCTCGATGCATCAATATACACGTTGGGGGAAGGCATTTCCCCCGATGCAGCCACATGGGTGTCAGAACTAGCTGAGATGGATTAGGGTTCCATCGATGTGGTGCTTTGTACTTCGAGAAATGGTACCCTATTCGCGACATGGAAGATGTAGCGTCGAAAGAGGGTGGACAACTAATTGTATCGTTTGGCCTTCTGCCGACGTAGTGTCAGGTGCATCGGGAAATACCACCCTATTCCCAACGTTAACAATGTTGCATCGGAGGAAGGGCATATCATTAATTGTACGATAAGCCTTCCTCCGACATGGTGTCAGCAACGTCGAGAATGGGTTTAGGTATTCCCGACGCACCTTTCTATTGCATTAGGAATACCATTCTATTCCTGATGTTTACGTTGTGCGTCGAGAGTTATCTTCCTTTTTAAACTCCATTCTTTACAGAATGAAGGCAAAAACAAAAGAAAACCAAGAAAGGGAGAGGGAGACCAAAAGGGAGATCGGAAAGAAGAAGGCATTTGTCATCGTTGTCATCCCCGTTGTCGTTACCGGCGTCATTGCATATCTGTATATATAATTTGATGTGGCTTTTGTTTTATTTACATTACAAATTAGGATTTTGAATCTGTAGCCTTGAATTAGAAATTGCGAATTACAAATTAAGATTCTCAATTAGAATTAGTTTTTATTTTAGGAATTGGATTTTGAATTATGGTTTGGTTCAGAATTTAGGGTTTATGTGTTTGATAATGTAATTTTAAGCTTGTACGTAATTTAGGATAATTTATGTAATTTATGTTTGATAATGTAATGAATTATGTAATTTATGTTTTGTTTGATAATGTAATGAATTATGTAATTTATGAATTACAAATTAGGATATCTTGTATTCATTACAAATGTATGAATGAATTGTTAATGTAATTGTAAGCTTGTTCTGGATTGAGTGTTTGATTGATGTAAATAAAACAAATGTATGAATGAATTGAGTGTTTTATGAAATCCAAATGTATGAATTATGTTTTGGTTCTGCTATTAGATATAGTGTTTGGTTAGTTTGTTTTGGCTATCCTGCAGTTATAGTAACCTTTTGTAGTTTTAACTTAGATTCAGCTAAAAGAGAGGGATGATTTGCCATAACTTATTCATAGACTAATTAAGTTTAGGGTTTGATAGGGATCGGTAATATAGGACTAATGATTAAACAGTTTCATATTTTAGGTGTATAACGATGGATAAGAGTTGGATGAAACTTAGAAATAAGTTATCGGTTGAATATAGAGAGGGTGTGTCTCTATTTTTAGAGATTGTCAAGTTTCACGCCGATGCTTACAGACGAATAAAGTGTCCATGTAAGAGATGTATAAACTCAAATTGGTACTCATTAGAGGGTGTGGAGCGACATCTATTGACCATCGAAATATCCCCCTCCTATACAGAATGGTTGTATCATGGAGATGTAGTGAACTTACAGAAAGGTATTGAAAGATTAGATGAAGAAACCAGTAGTAACCCTTTTGATGAAGGAACTAGTACTAACCCTTTTGATGAAAAAATGAAATGTTTGATATGCTTAACGATTTAGAAGCTTTGATTAAAAATGAACGGGAAATAGAAGCTTCAATTGGTGTAGATATAGAAGAAGAAACATCAAACATATTTCATGACTTATTGAATGAAGCTCGTAGTGAGTTATAACCTGGTTGTCCCAAATACTCTTCCTTGAAGTTTTTGGTTAAGATGATGCAAATAAAGGTTTTAAACGGTTGGACTAACAAGTCATTTGACATGATGTTAGACTTAATAAAGAGTATGTTTCCAATGTGTGGTACAACGTTCCTAGTTCATTCTATGAAGCTAAATGAAAATTGCGTGATTTGGGGCTGGGATATGAAACTATTCATGCTTGTAAGTACGACTATGTCCTGTATTGGAAGAAGTTTAAGGATTTACAATTTTTTCCAACTTGTGATGAGTCTCGGTGTAAGGTTAGACCTGATCATAACAAAGGAAAATTTTTTGCATAAGGTATTATGTCACTTTCCTTTGATACCGAGATTGCAACGCTTATTTGTTTCACAAGAAGGATCTTCTGACATGAGATGGCACCATTACAAAAATGTTCAAACAAATTATGTGTTGAGACATCCAGTCGATGCAGTTACACGTTAACTATGATCTCATAAAAGTTGGTAACCAATTGGTGAAGCCACATGTGAGTTACACGTTAACTAGCAGCGAGCGAGTTGAGTTTTGCAAGTTCTTGAAATTTGTGAAGTTTTTCTATGGATTCATTTCTAATATTTCTCGATGTGTGCATGAAAAAGAAGGAAAAATTTCAGGTCTCAAAATGCACGACTGTCACGTTTTGCTACATCGACTTCTACCTATTGATGCTCGAGCTTTCTTACCAAAATGTGTACACTGCAGTTACTGAATTGTGTAACTTCTTTCGTGATTTGTGTGCCAGAACGATACGAGTAAGTGAGTTGGACAAACTACAGGCAGATATTATAGACATACTTTGTAAATTGGAAAGAATATTTCCACTTGCCTTTTTCAGCGTAATGGTACATCTTGTAGTTCATCTACCATACGAAATCAAGATTGCTGGACCAGTTTCTTACAATTGGATGTATCTTATTGAAAGAAGTTTATGCACATTAAAATAGTATGTGCGTAACAAAGCACGTCCTGAGGGGTTTATTGAAGAAGCATATCTGATGAATGAATCAGGAACCTTTTGTTCTCGATACCTAAGTGGAATTGAGGTGCGATTCACTAGAGATAAACGAAACGATGATAGCATTCCGAATGATGAGGTGATGGGTGAGTTTGAAGTCTTCATTTCAAAAGTAAGACCATTAGGGGCGTCAAACGTTTGCCCTCTATCACAGAAAGAGAAACATCTACTTCACAGGTTCATTCTGAACAATGTAGGTGAAATATCAGAGTACCGAAAGTAAGCATTTATAACCCTTTGACTTACCTCATCTTACAATTGATGTTTTACGTCTTCATTACTTAACATTTTGTTATTATGAGACACTTGCGACTGATACATCAACAAGTTCAAAATGCTCAAGAGTTTAACAGAAGACACCAACGAGCATTTTTTGAATGGTTCGAAATTCAGGTCATGGAAATGTGCAAGAGAGAAAACATTTCCACTAATTTATTTTCACTTACGATGGGACCAACGCCTGAAGTTCTGTCTTATAGTGGATGCATTGTTGGTGGAGTAAGATTTCACACGGTAGAGCGAGATTCCAGACGCACTACTCAAAATAGTAGAGTAATGGTAGTCGATGGTGAGAATAATAATTTCTATGGTGTTATTGATAAAGTGTTGGACGTCCATTATCTCATGGGACGACGTGTCTGGCTATTTAAGTGTAGGTGGTATGACACAAACAACAACAAAAGTCATAGGACACATGCGAAGTTAGGTTACAAATCAATCAACATGTCCCTTTTTTTTTTCACCGACGAACTAGTCATCCTTGCAATCCAAGGACACCAAGTATTTTACATAGAGGACCCAAAAATGGTACAAATTAAAGGGTTGTTCAAGTGGTCTAAAATAAATGGATTTGACGATGAACAACTAAATATAGTGAAAATCGTTGACGGCGGACATCACGTTGAAGAGATAGTTGAGGATGACACTCTGTGTAAACCCAACGTTGATCCTACAATTGTTAAAAGATCGATTCGTTCGAACATTATTGATGACTTCATAGACGATGAGGATGATCAATTGTCCCATCAAAGTGAATCTAGTGATGATGAATGATGTTGAACCACATATCCACATATTAAAATGCATTCAGTTCATGTACTCATATTTGTTTCATTAATTTTGAGGTATATGTGTACAGGAACTATGTCTTCTCCATTCCCATATAGTAATTTTGAGGACACTGATGCTCTATTTCTCCAGTTTGGCGACAATTTAAACGAGAACAGATAACATCCTCAGTAGGTGACACATCAGGTGAGTGTTACGAATAATTTTTTTTAGTCACGATTATTTCTAACACAACTTCATTTCTACAGCAGACATGTCTCAACCTACTTCGACTCCCAGGAGGCGTCAACAGTTTTGAAACTTAGAGTTAGAGAGGTACGTTCAGAGAAATGATAGAATTCCAATTACCATTTCTCAAGGAGCGGAGAAGCCAATATCTTCACACGTTGTCCAGTTCAACAACACCATTGGCATGTGTATGAGAAATACATTTCCAGCCCACTGCCTTAAGTGAGCGGATGTTGGGAGAGAATACATTGAGGTCGTCCAGAGCGATCTGCAGGTAAATTCAAAAGTGCATTAGTTTTTCTATATAGACATACACATCATTATATAAAGAAAACTAACGTGTGAATTTTTTTCATTTGTAGAGCTTTTTCGTGCTTGATTTCAACGATCAAGCACTTACTAGATTTGTTGAGCATCAGATGCTCACATCTTTTAAAAAGATCAGAGACGACTGTCACAGATATTTCAAACGATACAACAACCTAAAACAGGCACGTGCCAACTCACCTAACATATTGATAGGACGTATTGAAGATTGGCATTTCCTCTGCGATCACTACATGAGTCGTGCATTTCAGATGAGATTTACGAATTATAATGATATGTGTTATTTTACTTAATTTTCTTAAGGGATGTGTGTTTTCTTAACAAATATTTTCATGTAGGAGCAATCACAGAAGAACAAGGTTGCTAGGTAGAAGCAGCCTTACAGTCATAGTAATGGATCAAAGTCGTTTCTACAACAACAGCATGACCTTGCTAAGGAACGAGGTTTACCAGTCGATCGACTTGAATTATTCAGAGAAACCCACGCTCAGAGTGGAGAATTCATTTTGCATGCGGCTGTGGATGCATATGTTAGTTTGAACTTGATTTTGTCTAAATTATGTACTTAACCCTTCTCTCATAACTTACATAAAATTTTATTTGTT
>JBBPDI010000025.1:5567275-5578814 GCA_037974545.1 Cucumis variabilis | reverse complement strand
TCTTGTATTAATTTCCTTTTTCGAATTTAAGACTATGTTCTTCTGATATTTATGTAATTCTAATACAATTTCAATTTTGATATTTTATTGACTATTTTTGTTGTTTAGTTTTAATTTAAATTAAATGAAAACCGAATAATGGAAACAAAATAAATAAATAAATAAATAAATAATAATTTTAAAAAATTAAATGAGATTTCCGATGCAGCACATGAGTTGGTAGAAAAGGACTATTTTTGATGCATATGCACGGCGTCGGGTGTCTGTTTAGAGATGCACCTGCTCCCAATGCGAGGCCAACGTCGGTGGATCCCAAGGGGTACGTCAATGCATAAGAAAGTCGCTGAAAATAACGTCAAAAGATATGAACTGTCGATGCACTTTTGAGGTGCGTCAGAGATGGTTCTCCCGACATGCTTCTGACATTGAATAATACATCGGGCAACCCACTCCTGACATTTTTTAGAGCTGTCCCGACGCTGTAGGATGTCGTAAAAACCCTAATCTCTTGTAGTGTTAGAGGACACATCTTAATGGAGCCTTTATTTGGAGTAAATTACAATCATAAAGAAGGAAAATGAAATGCAATAGCATAGGAGTATACATTTTTGAACATAACAAATGGCCCAACAAAGTTTTATTTCATGAAGAAGAAGAACAGAGATAGTTCAAGAAATGACAAAACAAGAAAGCAAAGGAAATAAATTTCTAAATGGAACAAAATTGCATTCAACACAGACTAAAGAAATTGCAATGGTACGCAAGAAACGTGTACAAAAAGCACAGATGTTGAAGGAAACTGAACTAACAAGAAAAAAATGCATAAAAAATAATATATTAGAGATGGAAAATTATGGACCTCATTATTGGCTATATGCAAAAATCAGATTGAAACCGACAACCTTCAACCTACCTTGCTCTAACATCGCAGAGGCACACAAGGATAGTTAGCACCTGTCTAAAGTCAGTTCGAAACTGAATTTCAATCAGCAAGGAAAATTTCAGGCCGCAAATGTGAAGCCCGAGCGGCAAGGGGAAGCACAAAAAGGGCTTGCACGAGGAGTTGAGAAAAAAGAAAACGGGAAAGTTTTTTTTTCCACAACGAAATCGACAAATGAATAGATGAGGGGATGATTATGTATGAAATCGGGGAAGGATTAAACTATTTGGGAAAGGTTGAAAGGGGTTGGAGAGATTTTGAAAACGGTTTGAGAGAAGATGATCAACACCGATTGAAGAGGAGAAGAGGTAGGTTGTCGTTAATGGTTTAGGAAAGGGGTTGGGTTGTCGTCATAGGTTGAGGCACAAGTAAGAATTTCTTTTTCCAACAGATAACGAACGAGGGGATTTATTATGAATACCACAATCGATTAAAGAGATGAAGGGAAAGGAGGAAGAAGACGGATTGAGGAAAAGGTTGAAGACGACTTGAGGAAACATGAAAACATGTTGAGAGGAAGACGAAAGAAAGGTTGAGAAAGGAAGAATAGGGGGTTTATGGGTAAATGGGAAATTTTGGAAATCCTAAAACAAGGATTTTCATAAATTAGACCCCAAACGTGGGTTAGGATTATCAAAATCTAATCCCACAATGATAACTTGGAGTCCAAACAGCAGAAGTGGAGTGGTTTTTGTAATTTGCTTTCAAGAAGATAAAAAGAAACTAAGGGCACTTGATAGGTTTTTTTCTTTTAACTTGAATGGCGTGCATGCACTAAGATCAAGATAAGTCAATAAAATAAGGAGAAAATAACTTTTAAGGCTATCTTTGTGCAATTTATATTATGTGCACCGATGGAAATTTGACATGTGATAGAAGTTTTCACAATTATTCTTTTGCTGTATAAGGAAAATGGATCGAATGTGATGAAATCATCATATCAACCACCAAGAACAACCCAATGATAAAGCATGGCCTCTAAGAGTACGGGCAAACCCTTCAATAAATAGTAGATATTTATTGAAAGATTTATATTTCCTTCAATAAATGTATACTTTTTCAATGTTTTTTTTATAACCTTTGATAAAAGAGGGTCAAAATAGGCAACATTTTTTTTAGTGAAACTTAAGATCTGTATTTATTTATTCATGCTTTTAACTATTAGAAGTTTTTAAGCTTTCAATAAGCATTAAAAAAATTATTTTTTTTAAATAATTGTCCTATAAAATATAAATTTGAACTTTTGTCTAAATAAACATTAGGCTTTTCTAGGTTTGTCTATCATATTTGTAAATTTACAAGTTTATATATGCTAAGGAGACACAAGCCTTAAAGTTATTTAAGGATTCAAATTGAATCACTTATTTTTAAGTCAATTATGTTTTAATAATGGTTTTTTCAATTCAAAGCACTTCTTTCAAAAAGTTATATCAAACTCACTCTTGTTTTACTTCTAATTTAATTGACAGAAACATCAATTTTAACATTGTGCTTCAATATGATGTTTTGAAGCTCATGTGTGTGGAATTTATTATTATATGTTTGTGCATGCAATTTGAGTTCATATGCTATTAATGGGTATCTGAGTGCAATTTGTTGAATTTTAAATAACCTACTTGTATGATGACTGCATTTGATTTGAATTTTTAATTCAATAATTCTACAAACTATTTTTGTTTGAATAAAATATAGGTTGCACTTTTTTTTACACAAAAGTATATATTTCTCTGTTTCAATATCCCACATTTTTCTCCTCCCTTGTATTAGACAATCACTAGCTTTTAAAAAAGAAAAAGAAAATTTTTCATCCACTTTGCGAGCACATGTGATCTTTCAAAGTTAAAGGATGAAAGGTGAGTAAGTGCACCTTTAAATTAAGGACTCCTTAACATTGTATTATTGGAGAAAAAGTAGTCAAATTTTCCCACCTAATATTAGAACAGGAGCTTACCCCAACTAACTTTTTTTTCTATAAAATATAAAATTTTAATTTTTATAAATATAACAAAACATCAAAATATTTAAGGCTTGTGAAACAAAATAAAAAAAAATGTATGAAGCTGGTCATTTATATAAAGATTCCAGGTTTGTCCTTTTGAAATTCCTTTTTCTATTTCAACTTCTTTCTTTTTGTTTTTTGCAATTTTTCTTTTATATTTTTCTAAAATCATGATCTTTCTTTTCAATCAATCATCAACCTTGTATTATTTTTTTTCAAAATGTTGTTTGGTTCAAGATTGTGTACTAAATATAAAAGATCAGTACATGATCTTGAACAAAAATCATTGAGATATTGGTACACGATTGTCTAGATTTGGTATACGATCGTGTACCAATCTTGAACAGTTGAGATATTGGCTTTAGATTTGAGTATAAGATCGTGTACAAAATATAAAAGAATCTACAAATTTATATTTAGTACACGATCTTGAAAAAAGATCCTTTAGATTTGGTACGCGATCGTGTATCATTTTCTACATGTTCACGTTTTAGAAGAAGAACTACACGCATGCGTTTGTCCAATTAATCACATATTCACTGAGACATCTTTTGTATTTTTCATTGTGGACATATGCACTTTTTTCGTTTTCAAAATTGTTGTGTAAATATTTGTCGGTTTGTTATATTTTTTAAAAACCCCAAAAAAATAAAACAAAAAGAGTATGCTGAAGAATTATTATTATTATATCTTTTTATCTTTGAATTTTCATCGAATTATAGAGATTTATCTTTTAATTAAGTATAATATTTAGGGGCTAAGGAGGTGTGTTTAAGCATGCTCTTACTTAGGTAAAAATTTGAGAAATTGCATCAAATGACAAAAACATTTAGAAAAAACAGCACATGGCACCTACTTTTTGTGTATTGCAAATATGACAAAATTAGTGATATCAGACGATAATTGTAGGACCATCGGACGGCTATCAGACAATAATCGTAGGGTTATAGGCTTTTAAATTTGCTACTTTTGCAATTTAGAAAATGTAGTGAGACAAGCCTTATTATCATAATTTTTTTTGCTATTTTTGCAAGGGCCCCTAAAAATTTAATTTTCCCTATTTCATTCTACACAATTTTAAATGTCAAACTGCAAAAGTTACTCATCATAAAGTGTCGGTTGACAATTGCAATTATACTCATAAACTCCTAATTTTAAAAATTATGCCCTCAAACTTATATAAGAGTTAAAAATCGAGTCAAGTTTGACCTTCAAAACTTACATAATTATATACACGGTAACATTTACAGAACCTTACATTAATATTAGAAAGCATGACTCTATTTTTTAAAGATGTTGACGTGGTACAGAGTAAATTTGAGAGAATCTTCTTGTATTCATTTTTTATATGTGTCTCTGGAGTGAAATCAAGATTAAATAATTTTTATCGAATAATCACCCAACAAAGAAAATATAAGACAGTAAAGTAATAGTAAATCAACACAGAAATTTGTGATTCACTATTGATGTGTTAGCTACGTCCTTAAGGGTAGAAGAATAAAATTTTATTGGAGAGAATTATTTATAAGCCATTGTGAAACCTAGATTTTCTAAAACAATTGGAATTTGTTGAAAATTGGTAAGAATAAGAGAAAATGCGAAAGAGTGAAGAAAATTGAGAAAAATGACTAAGTGTTTAAAGAAAGAAGCTTTAGGCGTTTAGAGGTTATAATGATGCATTGGGCGGCCAAGGGAAGGAAAATAACCTCTGCCGTTTTGGTTAGCTTGGTAGGGTGGGGCTTGCTAGACGTTAAGATTGGATTAAAGGTTATATGGCTTGGCAATCTTGGACATACAAGGCGAGAAGAGAAATTTAAAAGTTATGTGAGATAGCTTGTTAAGTTTTAGCAAGGACAAGAGAGAATGAGATTTGTAGGAAAAGAAGGTAAAAATTCTTGGAAAAGGCATTAAGGTTCTATGTTTAAGTTAAAGAGAAGTTAAGTTGAAAAGAGAAGAAATTGGCTAAGTCCACACCTTAGGTGTTTTGGACTTGGTGGATAGCCAAAAAAGGAGTAAATAACCTCTAAAGAGGTTATTAAGGCAAGTAGTCGATGCAAGTAGTCAAGGCAAGTAGTTAAGATGTGTTTTTGATGCTTTGACAATTTTGGACTTGTTAGATGAGAAGAAGGATAAGAGATTAGAAGAAAAATGATGCAAGGCAAATGATGGTTTAAAGAGGTTAGTAGGCGAGATGAGATAACTTTGGGCGCTTTGGTTGGGTAGCCAAGGCTATGCAAGAAAGATCTTAGAGGTTAACTAGGCGTTTGACTAGGCTAGTAATTTTGAACAATAACGTGGCTTGATTAGGACAACTGATTTAAGGAATAATCTAGATGTCATAACCATGTTAACATGCATTTTGATGTGGAGGAGAAGTTTGAGGTGTAATTAGGAGCTTAAGTGGTAAGTCTAATCAAGGTTGAAGTGTCAACATATTTTCATGCAAGGATTCCTATAAATAGGCAACTTCAACAAAAGATTTCTCACAACTCACTCATGGAATTTCACTCAAATTAGTCTCAAAAGATCAGAAATCTTGTCTAGTTTAATTTGTTGAGGAGGGTTGTTGTGCATTTTGAATGCAAGAAGATTGGCGTTTTAGTTAAGAAAAGACCAGAAGGTCGGTTCTCGGGTAAATCTGAGCAAGGTACATTTCCAGAGGACTATAGAGGTCGTCTTTTGGATTTTTTTTTCTCTAAAATTTTAAGGTAAGAAATTTAAGACATTTTAGAGCAACTTTATAGAAGGAAGTTTTGTCAAAATAGTTATGGATTTTAAGCTATGATTTTTCAAAGATGGGCCATGTATTCTACCGCAAAATTAGGCAAGATGGACAAAATTTTCATGTTATAGGGGTTATTTTGGGAATTTTTAAGGGAAGTTTTAGATATGTTCATGATCAAATGATTAATGAAGGATAAAATATTAATTTTTCAGATCAAGGAGGCTTAAAAAGAATCACACGACGAAGACTCTATTTAAAGTGTTGTGAGTTATTTTAAACGTTATTTATTAAACATGATTTCAAACTCCACAAGCAATAGCTTATGAGTAACAAATTGTTTTAAACGTTATTTATTAAACATGATTTCAAGTTTCACAGGAAATAGCTTATGAGTAACACCATGATTTTCAAAATTATTTATCATGAGACCTATTATTATATATATATGGTTAACTCCATACTGATTATAGGGTTGACGAGCCTATAGTTTATGGGCCATCAGGAAGGGTATATATTTATGCCTTAAAGGAGGGGGATAGCTTTTCAAGGACTGTTTCATCTTCAGACAAAGGGGCAAATACTGCATGTGACTATGTAATGCTGTCTTCAAAAAGCTATGCAAATGTTTCAAGTTTCATGTTATGAAATGATTGTTTATTGATGAATCTATGTGCTTCGGTTTTATAACAAAAGTGTTTGTGAAACCCTGTTTTCTAAAACCATTTCTCACTAAGTCTTTCGACTTACCCTTTTAAAAATGTTTTCCCACTTTCTAGGTACAGATTATGGAATCTCTCTGTGCTGAACTTAGTTCTGCCAAACTAACTTAGTTTTAATCATAAAAAGGAATTTTTTTCTTAAAGCATTATTGTACTTACTCGAGAGTTTATTTCATGTTTAATATATTTTATGTGGTATTTATAAAAGGAATTTCAAGTGGGTTTCACTACGATTTTAAAGTATTTCAAGTTTAAAGACTTGCATTGTTAAATGTTTCACGTTTTCAAGTCAAAGGATCAGTTGGAGTTGTTTTAGAGGTGAATGGCTTCGGCTGACATCACGCCACATCTCAAGCCAAGCAAGCAGGTGCCCAGGGTGGAGTGTGACATACATAATAGAGACATCTTTAAGATTAGAAAGTTTATATAATATAGCACACTTCTCTATATTGGAAACTTAAAACGTGTGTTGCACATGAGAACCTTGTTAATATATATTTTTGCTAAAATGAATAAATAGTATGCAATGTTAAATTTTAAAAATAATCATAATAAAGATATACTTAAATAAGTACTTCTTTATATACAATGTTTTTTTGTTACATTTCCAACATTTGCACTCAACATAATTTTTGTCGTTTTCATCGAGATGCCTCTGGAAAGTGCAACGTATAATTTTTCGTAGAAGACATTTTGTGGAAGATAATTTCCAACATGTGATATTGTTTTTTCTTGTGTCTTGTTAATAGTCATTGCAAAACTAAGGCGTACTAGAAAATGTTTTCTCTTAAATTTGAATAGATACCCTTCATCATTTGCAGGACTCAAAGGTATATACGGTATGAAGACATGCTTGCCAATATGTTGGCCCATTGCTATTTCAGCAAAAATCACATGTTTTCCAAAGTCTCGACACACAATTCTTGTTCCATTACAAAGACCATTTGATAGGTCTAAATTTCTTAGAAGCATTATGAGACAATCTTTCTTTAAAATAGGTTTATGTGGTGGAAGTCCATTTGGCAATAAGAAATTTAGAAATTCATGTTGGTAGTAATTTTTTGTATCATCAATGGCTTCATTGAAACTAAGGAATACATTGTCTTCTCCAGGAAAGACTTCTATCATTTTTGCATTTATATGATCGACATTTCCATTCGTAGTTGAGAGAATTGCTCTCTGGGTGACATATTCTGCTGAGCTTGCCTTTTCATTTAAGTCTGGAAAAACAAAATTAACCAAATGAAGTTTGGATAACGTGTCATCTTTGCTTCTTATTACCATGTCCTTTGGAATGGAAATCAAATCTTCTTTAACTATTCTTTCAGTCCCATTTCCAATTCTAAGTAGATATTCTACAAATTCATTGTCATCAAGAGCTCTCATATTTTTTTGACAATTTAAGTTTCTCCATTTTCTCTCATAAGTACGATCTGGTCAAACTTTGAGC
This sequence comes from Cucumis variabilis, assembly GCA_037974545.1. Classification (NCBI taxonomy): domain Eukaryota; kingdom Viridiplantae; phylum Streptophyta; class Magnoliopsida; order Cucurbitales; family Cucurbitaceae; genus Cucumis; species Cucumis variabilis. The sequence goes on along the minus strand of JBBPDI010000025.1, from coordinate 5,570,981 downwards.
TACAGTTTGTTGCCTTGTTGCTCGTGGGACAACTGGTAAGATTCGTCGAAAGTCGTCACCAAAAACAAACACTTTTCCACCAAATGGTTGGTTTATATCTATAATATCTCTAAAAGTTCTATCAACAGCTTCAATAGTATATCTCATTGCCATTGGTGCTTCGTCCCAAATAATAATTTTTTTCAGTCGAATTAATTCAGCTCTACTACTTTGTTTTGAAATTGTACATATGGTTGAATCATTTGTTTGGAGTGAAATGTTAAATCTTGAGTGTGCAGTACGACCTCCTGGTAATATTGATGTCGCCACTCTTGAAGTTGTCGTAGCAAGTGTTATCATCCCATTTGATCTTATATTAGCAAATAATGCACGATAAAGAAAAAAATTTCTAGTTCCTCCTGGTCCATCTCATAATGACATCATATGCGTGCTTTTGTTCTTTGTTCAAATTAGACGATGCTCAAACATCTTCATCCAATACTTGAATTGATTGTTCATCTATTATATCTTTGTGTCCAACCAATTTTGGATCAAATAATAAATTGCTTATCTTTAGCAAGTCATACATATTGGTGTCCTTTCCCATTGCTTCAAGAAATGTTCTTATGTCATTCAATGTGCTCTGAGCTTGAACTTCCAATGACTTGTTATTTTCTTGATGATGGTCTTCAGACAGTATATCAAAGTAACTTTCCCACAAATTTCTAATATTTGTAGGTTCACAATGTGCTAGCAATGTTGCAAAAAGTCTTCAAAATGTGCGAGGCATCTGAAATGTAGATGCTTCATCTAAACACTCAATTATACTTTGATCTGTCTCAAGAAGTCCTCTCTCTTGTGTTGTCTCCTTAAATGATGAATATTATTTTCCATGTACAGTTAACAAACATTGAAAAGATGTTGGTCCTTTCACATGATTTAATAGCAATCGTAAATAATATCTTTCTCCCTCAGCTGGATTTGCACCGACAATAATTCGTGCTATAACTTGTCCTCTTTTTCTTTTTGTCCATACTCGAGCCTGTTTTTTCCATACATAATGTTTTGGCAATTCGTTATACAAATATGTTCGTGCTTCTTCACAATTCTTGCACAATTCAAAATATTCAGTCAACATTGTTCTTAAAATATGATCCCATTTGATAACTTTGTCCAAATCTTGGTTTTTCCAATATGTTACCATTTGATTATTGGAAATGTGAAGTTGCAAATTTATGACTACTGGAGAGATTTCATGTAACCTAAAGTTATAAATTCTCCATAATTCCTCTTATGCAGATATCCATCTTGCATCTTGAAATTCCTTTATTTCATTGATAGTTTTTCCATCATCATCATCAGATATGTAAACAGCAGCTTGATCATGACCTTTGTAGATATATTTGTATAAGTATTTCACAACCTTCAAGTTCGAGCATATTTCTACATTCATATGACAGTTATATCTTAAAAGCAAATACAGATTATAAGGAACCACCCATCTATTGTCGTAACTTACCTTCCTCATCTTTACCTTTAATTGCATAAAAAAGAAAATTATTAAGTCTAAATCTATATAACTATTATATATATGTATGTGCTTTTTTTATAAGGTATGTTACTTTGAAATTTAATTTGAAGCAATAATCAATATTCTACAAATAATAGAAAAGAAAACTAATAATGTAATATTTACCTCAATTCCGTTGTTCCTCCGTTTATATATTGGATATGCATATTTTCCTTGTATTGTTTTTTAGGAAAATGGTCTTGGATAGTGGAATGTGCACGTTCCATTCACCATCCAAGGACTTTTTTTGTTATATTCTCCGCAAGGGCCATGGAACATGTGTTATACAACAGTCTCATAAAGAGTAGGATTTTGTTCTTTATTTGGTAATTCTGCTTGTACGTACTGGTCATATTTATCTGCATTTGTAATTTTGTATCCATTGTTGAGTATTATCAAAATATGTGCATGTGAAGGCCTCTCTTTTGGAATTCAATGACATATACAAAAGCAGCAACCTTTCCAGAGATTTCCTTTTTTACTATTTGGTCCTTTAAATCCATCAACTTTTCTCTAAAAACTCGTGAACTAAGATCTAGTCTATCTGAAGAATTTTGACCTTCCATTAGCTCATCTTTTATCTCTTTCCACTCAGTATTACATGTCATTGTGATGAAAAGATATGGTTTTCCAAAGTGTTGTACTAATGACATGGCATCTAAATTGCAATGTCGCATATCTCCAGGTCCTCCAACAAATGATGCTGGCAATACTATTCTTTTTCCAACCTTATACATCTTCTTGTTTCTCCAGCTTTTACCATATCCACAATTCCTTGATATAATTCAGATCGAATGTTTGATTGTTGTTTTCTATAAAAATCAATTATAGTTGTCTCAAGTTTGATGTACATATCAACTATGTACTGTTGTAAAAGGCGGCCAGATCATAAAAGAATTGATTTGTCAGAATCTCTTATTTGAAGCTTGTAACAATAGTACTCCCAACATGAGACTTTTGCAAAATTATCCTTCAAAACTCCTGTTCAATGAAGACATACATTGAATTTAATTTCTAATTATAAAATGTAACTTTAAAAATCAAATAGTAATTAGTCTTGTTATATATGATATATAAATGTACAACATAATTATTAACTAAATATTATTAAAAATACGTTAAATATGTGTACATGAACTAAATTTACCTTGATATTCACTTTGGATGATTTCTTCTGCAGAATGCCATTTTCTTGATTCTTGCACGTGACTGAAATTTTGGTTCGATTCATGAGAATCATTGTTTACATTGTTGTTTACATTCTTTCTCTTAATATTTTGATGCCAACCAACTGTAATAGTGTTGTACTCTATGACGATTGCCCGAATGAGCATGAACCACTATATCTCTTTGAAATGGTATGGTATTGTTGTTCCCTTCAATCCAAATTCCTGCTACTTAATCTGTAGTAGGTGCATTATAAACTCCCTTATCTATACTTACATCTCCAGCAATATAGATATGCAAATCTTTGATTTTGGACATATCTCCCCTGTTTCGAGAAAAATGTGCATATGGGTTATTCCTCAAATTTTCTATCATTCTTGCAATAAGTGTTTCACTCAATGGAACATTCTTCAATATTTCAAGTCTATTATTTACTTCATTTGAAGTATCATAAAAATATAACTGAAAGAGCATTGGTCTTTCTTCAAGTGAAAGAACATTGGTATTTCTTCAAGTAATAGTGTAGCGAGATCGTGATAAATTTGACCTTGAGCGCTAAATGTATAAACTCCTTGTTTTGAGGAAGCAAAATTTTTATCTAATTTTACTCCCAATGAAGTGAATGAAAATATACTGTTGTAGGCTCTAATATTTCTTCTAAACAAAATCCCTTCTTCAGTTTGAGATGTATATAGAAAATGTAAATCATCAGGCACTTTGTTGGAGGCACTTTGTTGGTTGCTAGGTGTACTTGTTGTGTCTAATTTAGTTAATATTCTATATGCCAAATAATAGGAAAAAAGTTCGTAATATATATATAATATTTAGTTTGTTGTACCTGGCCATTATAACAACAAAATGTTGGAGTTTCATGTTCAAATATCAATGCACCAAAAAACTCGCAAGAACTTAACTTTTTAAGTTGATAAATCGGAGATTGAAACTGCAAACTCAAATCTAGACCTACAAAGTATGTAAGAATTTTATATA
>JBBPDI010000025.1:5525256-5535330 GCA_037974545.1 Cucumis variabilis | reverse complement strand
TTTTATAGCCTTTTAACTTTAACCCTTGGGTTTATTAATACTCCATAACTTTAAACCATTTTTACCAATTAAAAATAGAAAAAAATGATCTCATGGGTGAATTTTTCTCGGTGGATAAGCATAAGTTAACTTCCGACTAAATTGATTATGGTCGGTTTAGTTAAAGTTCAAATTGATCCCACAATCACGAGAGAGTACAAATTGATCGTTGTTGGTCGATTGGTCGTTTAAGTCTTCGAAATTCTTTTAAATTGTTGTGGTTTGAAAATTTTCCAACCTGAAACCAACTGAATATCTTTTTATTTTTTACCGATCACCTTAGATTTAATTGGTTTAATATGGTTAGTCGATTCGATTTTTCAATCTACCATACTCATTATTATTTTTTTTTACATAAAACAACTATTAATGTAATTATATATCTTTTTTTAAATATGTGACTATTTTGAATTGCCACAACTCACAAGTGGTATATGAATATGTATGAAAAGTATTTGAGTACCATATTGGATAGCGTCTATTGGCATAATTTGACACGTTCGAGTTATTTGTTTGAATTGTTGCATTCACTTTTTAGTAAAAGTGAATGCAATATGTATTATATTGAGACACAATAATTCATGACATATAGTTTTGTAAAGATAACATAATTATCTTATAAAAATGATGTAAATTGATTGATATCAAATTAATTGTGTTTATTATTTTATTGTTCTCCTACTCATCTTCTTTTGCAAACTATTTTCTAATTTAATTTATATATTTTTTAATGATTAATCTTTGCAATATTTGTGTATTTCATTAACGTGATTTTTAATAATAGAAATAAAAAATGAATATATAATTTTATAGTGATGTATGCAACGAATACTATGTGAAAAGTTATTGTACAAATATAATTTGTTTTATAAAAAGATGAACTAACGAGTGCTCAAAACTCAAATTTTTAAAAAGGCAAAATAACGAAAACAAAATAAAATGCAATCATCAAATGCTTTTAAATTTTGGTATTTTTAAAAATCGGATGTCAAAAAGTGCAATTACCAAACACACTTGTGATTTTTGTTTCTAAAAAATTTAAAACTGAAAACTAAATTATAGAAAATATTGTAAATATTAAATAAGATCTAAAGTTTTAACAATAAAAAGAATTTACAAATATGATAAATTTTAAATTCAATTCACAAAATCTATCATTCAATGATAGACCATACCTCGATCCAGTAACTTTACTGTATTTGTTCTTTCAAATATTCATTGGATGTAATATTTTTTTTCTCATTTTTAAAAAGAATCCTTAACTTTATTACAAACATATGTGTCAATACAAGACCAAAAATTATATATATATACTTTATTGGTAAGTATAGGTAATTTCAATCCACATATAGAACCAAAAATTATATATATATATATATGTGTGTGTGTGTGTATTTGTGAAAAAGTTGAGATGTGGAGAATATTTGGTAAAAAATAAAATTGCACACTACTAAACGACGCGGTTTCAATCAAGTTGATGAAGATGGCTGAACAAATTTGTATGCATGGGTTCAATCACATCGTCGTCGTACTATGTGTGAACGCAGATTATTACGCTGTGCTCCCTTGAAATAGTTGAAATTACGATTTTGCCCTTAAGCTGAAGTGGGATATAGTTTGGAAGTTTGGCTTTATGTTAACTCTTATAGGGATTTATTAGTTTAAGATATTATTTTCTAGATAACTCTTATTTATTTGTCTAACAATTCAATTTTTCAGTAATATTGGTGTAATAGTAATAAGTTTCCATTTATGGGTTAACCAGAATCCGCTTCTATCACAAATGTAATTTGATTGTTTTTTTTTTATCACAATCTTTCATGTTTGATTGTAAGATATTAATAATGATAATTATATCAATAAATCTGACAAATTCATAATCTTCACATGTTATAATAATAATATATGTAACAGTAGCAATAAAGGTATTGAGTCCCACGTAATAATTGAACATATTTGGCATTGATGATTCTTTTCTTTCATAATTGTATCGGTTGATTGTGAATTTCTTATTAAAACTCATATTTTCTTGCAGTTATATAATAACACTGGTAAACAAGTACATACTTAAATAAAATGAGACCCACTTTTGTTTTTCGAAATACATACATAAACTAATGAGATCCACTTTTAGATTATTATCTTTGTGGGTGTATTTTGTATATTTGATGGCTCTCAAAATTGTATTTTATTATATTTCTAATACATATACCATGCTTATTTGTAGTTTTCTATTACTAATACACCATAAGTAGAAATTATTTAGTGATATATTTCTATTTATCGAAGTTGAGTTTTAAAAAAGTGGTTGATATATTTAAGTAGGATTAATTAGCAATTAGCATGTATTAATTTATCTTGTTTGTACTATTACTTTAAATGCTTTATTTTTAAATTAGTTTATTTCTTTAACGTGGAAATATTACTTTTTAGATGTTAAAATAAACTTTGTTCAGCAGTAGTCGATATAATTTTTCATTTTAAAAGTTGAAGGTTCGTTACCTCATCTCGTGATTATCTTAAAAAAATGAAATATTAAATATTTTTTCTTTTAAGGAATTACGATAATCATGATTCAAAATATGATTATCAATCAATATTACTTTAATCTTAAATCAATAAATTAGTTGAAAACTTTAAAGTAAAAATGAAGGAAAGAAATATAAAACATGCAAAGACATGATACTAGAACTACAAAGATGGAAATAGTATAATATATATATATATATATATATATATTAATCTTACAAATTATAATTTAGAACTCGTTTAAGAGGGGAATTATGTAAGACTATAATAACTACCTCTAGCTATAGTAAAAAAAATTGTTAATTAACTACTGTAGACACTATTTCAAAATCTCTAATTTGCTACAGTATTTACAATTTGTTATAGTAATCAAAGCTAAATAATATACGTTCCAAACAAAAACTCTTATAATTCAAATACAATAACTTAGGATTATAATAACTCATTGTTTATCCTAAAGTTTTAGCTTTAATGATTTATTCTACGTAATATAAAAAAATATACAATAATTAATTTATTTCCTATATTTGTAAAACAACATTTTAGTTCATATATTTTAAAATTTATAGCGAGACAGATCATTTTTAAAAATAGCAAAATAATTTAAAATATTTAAAATCTATAAAAAAAAATTGGATTTTATCAATGATAGTTGATAGTTATAGAATTTGCTATAGGTTGTAAATATTTTGTAAAATTTGTTATTTTTAAAAATTTCTCTTTATCCTATCTTAAAATATTTTAATCAATATTAATTTTTAATTTACCATGACTTTAGTAAAAAACTTGTATATATTCAAACATAGAAACTAAAACTTTTAAAGAGTTATTATGAATAATAAAACTAGTGAAAATATTTAAGTAAAATTTAGAGATTCTATCGTTGAATACAAACAATAATAGAGACTTTCTTTGACCGTACACTCTCTTTATTGCATAATCCATTTAGTCTTTCAAAAATATCCTTTTTTATCTCAAGGAATTTTTTGTCTTTTCATTTCTCTCTTCTTTTTATTTTATAATTTGTTTTTTTTTTTCCACAACCTATTTGCAAGCAAAATGATGAAAATTCATGGAACCTCCAGGGAAGTCCTTTAATTTTAGAAAACCGTGTTTATTATTATTATTATTAACTACTAATAATTGTGTCACCATTCTGAGAAATATTTTTTAAAATTACATCTACCATTTTCATCTCTCTTACTCTAATTATATATATATAATTAGAATATTATGTTATTGTTTGAAAGTTATAGTTTCTATGGGTTTGGTTTAATTAATTAATTTATTATACATTAATTAAGATGTATAAAATTGGATTATTCTGAATCTTCTACTTTTTGAACGACTTGATCTTCATTATTTGGTCTAAAGGATCTTCTTTTCCTTTTTTGGGTCAGATTTTGGTGCTAAGAAAATGAGTTAGGTTCAAATATAATGAATTTTTTTCCAAGAGAAGAAAATATAGAATCCTACGTTATTTCGTTTTGCTTTTTGGTTAGCTTTGGGTGCCATCATTATGACTTTATAATTTGCATGGTAGGTACTTAAAAGGGAAAGTGATAATGAGATGTTTAGTTTGTTTTGGTTTTGGGTTTCAAGAGTCTATTGATTGTGAGTTGGACAATTTTAGTTTAGTTTGGAGGATTCCTTTGTGGTTTGAGAGAAGAATAACGTGATGGATGATATATGTATGGAATTTTTTTAATAATAATTGGGATGTCGACATGATATTTAGTGATAATTGACGAAACCGATTATTTCTTTTTTGAGATTTGATAGATTATACGTTCATATGCTTGAGTCAATGAAAGATTGTAGAGTTGATTGTGAATTTAACTATGTCTGCTCCAATTTTATATGAATTTTTTATCCTTCCTCTGTTAGTTTTAACTTTATTGTTGTTGCCCTTATTTTCATAAGGGTGGGGTTGTTTGTACTATTGTCGTTGTTGTGCATATTTAAGAGAATAAAATCTCTCCTATTAATGTTGTTGCTTTAGAAAATGTTTGTGTCTAGAAATATAACGTGTGTAATTCTTTAATTGTGAAGTTTATATAATTGTCGATTGTGACTTTGAAGATAACTATAAACAATTTAATAATTTCAAAATCTCTTTCAAATATTTCTTTCAACAACATGTTTTTGCTTTACTAAGATATAATCTAATTAATTCGATATTTCTTCAATCAACTTTTTATTTGAATGTAAATTGTATTTTGTGTGTGATTTGATCAAATTATTCAAAATATATATCTCTTTCAACGTTTCATAATTGTCCCATTTAAGATATTGACTAAAAATTAAATTACCCATCATCCGACAGTCTGACACCCTCTAATTAATCTTTTACCCTAAATATTGAAATTTTATTTCTTGTCCCCATTGCTCTAAATATTCCATATTTAATATTTTGTTAAACTAAAATAAAGGACCTTCAAAATAGTTATTTCTTTTTTTTTTAGTATAATGTGTTTATTATTATTTCTCATCTATATATATATTTTAGGTTAATTTTTATCCATATAACACAGTGTCAAAATATTTATGATCGTGTAACAAAAGGAAAAAACTTATTAAGTTAACCATTTTTTAAAAATATTTTAAATTTGCTATTCTTTGCATTATCTTTCTTTTTTTGCGATTTGTTTTCCTCTCCTTCGTCTTTCATTTCTTATGCAATTTTTCTTTCTTCTTCTCTTCTATTTTTCTTTTATTTTTTAAAATTGTTATTTGGTTCAAGATCGTCTACCAATATAAATGATCTTGAAAAAAAAACACTTGTTTACCAAAAAATACTGAAAATAATTTGTTAAAAAAATATTTTGATGGTGTGTACCAAATAGTTAAATCAAAACAATTGTGTACCAAATAATTTTAAAAAATTGTTTAGATCTAGATAACTAAATTTAAATGATCAAATATAAACAATTGTGTACCAAAAAATACGATCAAATTTAAGCAAAGAAATAATAGACAAATCTAAACTATTGTTTCTCAAATATATTAGATTTGAATGCCAATTAATCACGGGCCATTTTTGTATTTTTTATTATGAGTCCGTGTGCTCTTTTCCGTTTTTGAAATTGTTGTGTGGAGCTAAATATTTTAGCGTTTTGTTATATTTTTTAAAAAATGTGTTTGTTTTTTAATTCGTGTTTAATTTTCATAAAAAGTTTTCAAATCTAATTATTCAAATTACCATTCTAAATTTCAGGTAATTTTATTATTTTCAAAATTAAAAATGTGCTCATCAACATATGTGTGTGTATACATCATTTTTTAACAAACAAAAAAGAATAATGTATATACATTATATTCAAATATAAAAATGAGATAAACTTATATAAACAAATTTTCTACAACATTTCTTATTTTTCACACATTTTATTTGGAGATTTCAAAATTATTATCAACTCAAATAATATTACCTACTCATTTCTTAATTTCCTTTTTCTTTTCCCCCTTTTCTAAAAGAATAATAAAAGTGTTTTTGAAATCTTAATTTTATTTTGTTATTTATTTTGCAAAGGCCAACATGGACTAGTGATGCAATAAATGCAGCCAAGAGGTCTTGGTCTTTTCTTATTCCAATAAATTCTTGGAAATATTAGCCTTTTTTGTTGAATTGTTTTTACTTCTAAACTAAATTATATATTTTTATTTATAAAAATTTATAGAAAGATATTAGAGATATTAATTAAACTCTGAGGTATTGTACGGAAGAGTTGTTGAAGAGAAAAAAGAAAGAAAAAGAAAAAGAAAAAAAGGACAAAGTTTTATATTCTTTGTTTTGTTGAAAATTCTTGGCCATCTTTACTGTTCCTGGTCAATATCCCTAATCAACCAACTTTTCTTCTTCTTTTTTTCTCTTTAAAATTTTAGTTTGATTTGATATTTAGTAATACATGATATGTTATTAAATTGTTTATAAATTTATTAAATATTTATCATGTGAATCATTTTACGTATTTTTGAAAAACTTATTAGATAGAAAACGAAAAATAGAGATGTGTGATATGGATTTTTTTTTCATACTAGCATTTTAGAAAACATGCTCTAAAAAATAAATAGACAACACAATAAATAAACTTTGTAAACAGAATATAATCAAAATGATGTAATTGTAAACTTAACTTTAAAACATCAAAATGCTCAACTATTAAATAGGATCAATTTTTTTAAAAAAAAAATTTAAAATCAATTGCTTTATGGTGATTTGTTTCTATTTTAAAAATTCTAATTCCCTTTTATTAAAAAATTTTAATTAAAATGTGTTATTTTTATATTCCATGTTTTGTTTTGTTTGAAGGATTTTAAACTTTTTAGAATATATAGTTAATTAACCATTGATTTTATTTTTAATGTACTTTGAATTAATCAATTATCAAAATGAAAGTATCATAAAAATGAGTGGATAAACTGATTTAAAAAATTTTGAATTAACAAATAAGCACTACTTTTTCTTTTTCTTTTTCTTTTTCTTTTTCTTTTTATATATACTCTATTTTTATTGAGATAAAATAAAAATGTTGATGTGTTAACGTTGGACCTTGCGATAGAAAATCAAGATATTTGTTTAAAGAAAATTAATCTCTTTTTCAATTACATTTGATGTATTTTTCAGAGTGATTTTGAAATTTAAAATCACTTTTGTTATGCTAATTTTTTTAAATACATATTTAATCACTAAAAATAGTTTAACATTTTTCACATTAATATGTAAACTTTCATTTCGATAAACTCAAATTTGAATAATTAAAAAGAAGCATGTTATTCCAACTTAAGCAGAAAATTAATATTAGATTATGATATTTACATGAGCCACATATAAAGGAGGTTTAAACGAGTATTCTTCTGCTCATAAAAATATTTAAAAACCAGAGAATTTGAGAAGAAAAATATACACAAATTTTGCTAAAAGTTAGGCATACGTTAGTGAAATATAATTAAATTTATTTTTAACTATTAGTTTAAGCGTTTGAGTTAATTGATAATTTATTTAAAACAAAAGATGACAAAGTACTCGTAAACTTCTAAAGACCTTTGGGGTAAAAAAAACCCGATGCTTTAGTAGAGAATCTCAAAACATAAATTTGAAAACAAAGAAAATTTAGTGAAAGTATATAATTAAGCTAAAATAGGAGTTATATTTTTTGTTTTCCAAGTATATGTTTGGTGGTAGATTCAAACATTGAAATCTAACGTTAACAAATGTTTAAAAGTGTTTGATACTGTATATTTATAAATTATAAAACCAGTCTTACTTATCTACTAAAGTTTAGTTGACAATTAACTATTATTAATTTATTTATAAATATAGTTATGTTTAAAAAATTGGTTAAATAACTCTAAAGTTAGAGTTTAATATGTATAGTTTGATAAAAACATCATATATAGTTTTTTCTAAAAAAATTTCATAAATAGCTCCAACGAAGGAGACTATTTTCTATAGTTTTATAAAGCAAATGCACTACATTCTAATTATAAGTCACATGGATCACTAATTTCTATCTTTTTATAATCACATTGATCTTTTGTACTTTAACCTATATATGCATATAATTATTGTTTTATAATATTATATAATTTATAATACATTACATAATTTATATTACATTAAAAAAATGAATAGAGTTTATATCATTACATATCATATTTATAAATATTTTTATATTGTATTTAATATAATTCTACATTTTAAAATATAAAACTCAAATTCTAGATATATTTAAAAATAAAATTATTGTTTCAGAATTTACAATGTTTGAATCGTATAATCTATAAACAGTTTTAAGAAAAAAAATTCGAATAATTTGTCAAAAGTATATGTGTTAAACTTAATGAATATGAGAAGACAAAACAAAATCTAGATTTTATCCAACGAATATTAGACTTAGCCTCTTGAATGATAGTATATATCCATTTTTTGCCTCCCACTCTCTGATGTCCAAATGGTTTAGCCACAAGGAAGCTACGTAATTTGAACATTTGTGCTGAAAAAAATTTATTTTGATCACAATTAATACTTATTTTTTGCAACAAAAGTTTAAATACACACGCAAACGATTATATGGACAAAAACTTATTTCCCCTAGACTTAATGAGGAAATTATAACCATTATTTCCAAAATTTTGAATTAATATCAATATCAATGCAAATATCCTGTTATTATTGTAGCAATGGTTTTATAAATACATATTTATAAGAAAATTGAGATGTGGACGTGGGGAGTAATAATTAGGCAGAAAAATGGTTGATGAAAACATTTAAGTAAAAACGTCGTCGCATATTATGGCACCCTGGAAACGGTCGAAATTTCATTCTACGTTGTAGATGTGAACCCTAAACCGATGGGGACAGGGGAAATGAAAGTGCAAGATTGACTTCTTTCAAATATTAATGATAAAAAAAAACAGTCAATTTTTTTTTTCTTTTTTTTCTAAAAATTAATTTTAAGAAATGTGATGGACATTTGCGAATACAGCAATCGATGTCAAAAGTATCGGTTACATATAGAACAATTAAAAAAAAAGTGTAGCAAAATTTAGATTAAATTCTCGTGGATAAATTTTTGTTGCATGTGCACATGAAATTCTTTTAAAATGTTTTTTTTTAAATGGTGTAATCTTTCGCTCTAAAATGCTACTATAATTAGTATAAATTTTCAATATAAACTAATTTTAAAATAGAGACATTTTTAAAAATAGTAAAATAGATTAAAATATTTACAAGTTATAGCAAAATTTTGGATTGTATCACTGATAGTCTTCTATCACTATAGCATATCAATGACTATCAGTGATAAAATTTGCTATAGGTCATAAATATTTTATAAAATCTACTATTTTTAAAAATTTCTCTTTAAAATAATACTCCTAAAATTTACACGGATTGTGTCAAAATTAGAATGCTCGTAAAGTTTAAAAAGTTTTAAAAAGTACTCTTAAACTTTAAAAAAGAGCTAAAACATACTTTTTGTTGTTAGTTTTAAAAGTTTTGTTTAAAAAATATTTGAGACTTTTTAAAAATTTAAAAAATACTCTCAACCTAATAAATAATATGTCACGGTGAATATTTGAATAAAAACCGATAATTGCTTGTGAAAAAATAAAAAAGAAAAAAAATGATCTTATTAGTGTTACTTTCCTTTTTTTAGAAAAAATTAAAATGCTCTAACCATTTATTTGAATTGAAGTTGGATGGAGTGATATTTGAATATATATGAAAGAATAGTATGAAAAAGAAAGATGGAAAAAATGGGAATGTTGTAGGTAAGAGTACTTATTGTGGGTATGGGTTTGGAGTGTGTCATAGAATGGTTTGAAAGTAAAGTAAAAAGGATAAAGATTGTTGTTAGGTTGAAAATTTAGAAGGCAGCCTTACTGTTTCCTTTGTCCATATTCCTAAGCAAGATTAAGATTATTTGATAGCTTTCTAAAATTTATGTGGAAAGAAAATGAAAGTGTTATAGTCCAATCCAAAGGTTGTATTTAGACACACAT
>JBBPDI010000025.1:5314882-5337387 GCA_037974545.1 Cucumis variabilis | reverse complement strand
ACACATACAAACCATTCCTTAAGGTTCCCCTCAGTTTAACCAAAGAACCCTTGGTAACTTTCAGAACTCCATTCTCAAATTATAAGTGTACCCTGATCTATCTAAATCACCAAGAGATATTAGATTACGTTTGAGTTCTGGAACATACCTAACATTAGTGAGAACTCTGATCATCTCGTCATGTGTTGCAATTTAGATTGAACAAATTCCCTTTACATCACAAGCACCATTATCACTCAATAAGACTTTTCCTCCATCATTTTCCTGAAAAATTAATTAGAAAATCTCGATTAGGAGTCATATGATATGTGCACCCTGAATCCATGATCCAAGCATCCTGAATATCCCTATGAGAAACCATCAAGACCTCTGCTGAATTATACCCATTAGAAACATTCGCTGAACTAGTCTCACTTGCATGCTGGATACTCGATGCTTCCTTGCTCTTATTCAAAGGGAAATTTTTCTTAAAATGTCCTTCTTTATGACATAAGAAACACTTTCTACCTTTTCCCTTTCATTTCAACCTGGAACTCTTCTCTTTGCCCTTCCAACCCTTTTTCTCACTCCTTCCTCTGGCCATGTATAACTCTCCATCCTTGCGTTCTTTCTTAATTTCGAGATTTCCAGTCCTTAAGGCATCCAACACTATATTCATGGTCAATGAGTCCCAATCATATTTAATAGCTGCCTTAACCTCTCGATATGTTTCAGGTAATGAATTTAAAATAATTATCGCTTGATTCTCATCTGACATCTTCTCACTGATGTTATTGAAATCAACTACAGTTTTCTGAAATTCATTTAAGTTCTCTTCTAAGACTTTACTTTGGTCCATCCTATATCTAAAGAATTTCTCCTTTAGATATAACTTATTTGGCAATGACTTTGTCAAGTAAAGACTTTCAAGCATCTTCCACAACTTCCCTGTAGTAGTAGCCTCATCTACAAGCCTAAGCACATCATCTGACAGATACAGAATGATCGTTGAATAGGCCATATCATCTATATCCTTTTTCCCACTTTCTGTAATGGTTTCCGGAAGGTTTTCTTCATTTAAGATTTTAGGTACTTTTTATTGAACTAAAATAACTATAATCTTTTTCCTCCAAAGAGAAAATCACCCATGCCGTCAAACTTAGCCACCTCAAGCGGTGTTGAAGTCATCTTTATAGAACTGATTAAACCAAGAATATGTACGCTGTAAACTACCACATAAAACCCAAGTCTTCTTTTGGATTGAATGGAGCTCTAATACCACTTGTTATACTTTATGGACTAAATCAGAAAACAATTCATAATAGAACGCATAATCCAGAATACACACAAAGCGATAAAAGAGCAAACACAATGATATATAGTGGTTTGACCAATTTGGTCTACATCCACTTTGAGAACCAGCTTGGAGAGATTTTATTAAGAGCAAAAATGAATACAATTACAGAGTTCAACACAATAAGCAATTTGTAATTAACCATGACAAGCCCGACTATACCGACAACCAAATGCCAAGAAAAATTATTCACACTAAAATCGTAAATCTGGCCGTAAAAAAGAACCTTCAATCTGACGTTGATTCTTAACTGGAGTAACACCGCCAATAAGCACCGTTGTTGTGGAACCTCACCGGCGAACGTGCTCCATCAAGCTTTGTTGAATGCCTCCGTCTCTCCATCACTCTTTCTTTCCCTTTAGTGTGACTGTCGGCTGCTGCACTCTCTTTTCCTCCCTTTTCTTTTGTCTAATTAAAAGACCTAAGGAAGAAGATGTAAACAATTACAAATTTTCCATAAAGGCAAATTACCACTCTACCCTTAACTTAAATCCCATTTATAAACTCTTAAATACTTGTTATTTTTCTAAAAAAGATTTAGGATTGAATGGACTTGAAAGGACTAGCATTTGTATTCAACTTGCCGATAGGTCTTTTATTTTGCCATTAGGGGTTGTAGAAGATGTCCTAGTTAAGGTAGTAAATCTAATATTTCCCACCGATCTTTACATAATTGAAATGAATAATGAATTTGAACATACATCTCCTACCATACTTTTAGGAAGACTATTTTTGAAAACCGCTAAAGCCATAATTAATGTTGATAACGGTCTTCTTAGTGTTGAGTTTGATGGCGATGTTGTGCCTTTCAATATTTCTATAAGGTCTAATGATCATGTTTCATTATGTGCACTTGATACTTTAGAATCATTAAAGACATTGAAAAAGAGAATGATTTAGAAAATGAGCCTTGTGAAGTTTATTTGCATAAAGAATGTGAGAATTCTAATTCCAATTCTAATTCTAATGAACTTCCTTTACCCTTGCAGAAAAATGGGATAGAACTTAAGGTTCTTCCTTATCATCTCAAATATGTGTTCTTGGGAGAAAAGAATACATATCCTGTCATAATATCAATGGAGCTTACCGAAGAACAAGAAGGAAGGTTGCTTGAAACCTTAAAAAGACATAAGCAAGCCATTGGTTGGAGTCTTGAAGACTTGAAAGGTATTAGTCCATCCTTTTGCATACACCGTATCCATCTTGAGGAAGGGGCAAAGAACAAAGTTCAACCTCAAAGATGCCTCAATCCTACCTTGAAGGATGTTATCAAGAAAGAGGTCTTGAAGCTTAAAGACATCAATATCATATATCCGATATCGCATAACACTTGGGTAAGTCCTATTCATGTAGTACCCAAGAAGACTGATATGACCATTGTGGAAAATAGCAAAGGTAAGTTCGTTCCTACTCGTGTTTCAAATAATTGACGCATGTGTATTGTTTATAGGAAGCTAAATGAGGTAACTTTTAAAGATCACTTCCCTTTACCATTTCTAGATCAAATGATTGAACAATTAGGAGGAAAATCTTACTTTTTCTTTCTAGATGGATTCTTTGGATTTTATCAAATACCCATTGCATGTTTAGACCAACATAAGACCACTTTTACATGTGAATTTAGAACTTTTACTTTTCAAAGAATGCCTTTTGGACTATGTAATGCTCCTGCAACATTTCAAACATGCATGTTAAACATATTTACAGATTTCATAGGAAAATGCATAGAAGTGTTCATGGATGATTTTACCATTTATGGGAATGATTTTGATTCCTGCTTGAATAGTTTAGAGTTAATCTTAAAGAAATGCATATATACTAACTTAGTGCTTCACTTTGGAAAGTGTCATTTCATGGCCTCTCATGGTATAGTACTAGGACACTTAGTATCATCTAAGGGAATAGAAGTTGACAAAACTAAGATTGATGTGATCCAAAATTTTCCCTACCCCACTTGTTTGAAAGATGTTAGATCATTCTTAGGCGTAGTGTTGTTTTTTATAGAAGGTTCATAATATATTTTTCTAAAATAGCTTTGCCTTTGACAAATTTACTTCAAAAAGATGCCCCTTTTGTCATTGATAATAAATGCATGCATGCCTTCGATGCTTTGAAAAATAAATTGACTTCCTTTTCTATCTTACAAACACCTAATTAGAACTTACCATTTGAGATAATGTGTGATGCAAGTGACTTTGCATTAGGTGCAGTACTAGGATAAAGAATAGATAACAAATTGCATGCTATATATTTTGCATTTCGAACTCTAAACTCTGCTCAAGCTAATTACTCCACAACTGAAAAAGAGTTTTTGTCATAATATTTGCTCTTGATAAGTTTTGTACCTACATAATAGGATAAAAAATAACTATGTACACTGATCTTGCAGCTATCAAATATCTTGCAAACAAAAAAGAAGGCAAAGCAAGGATATTATTAGATGGGTACTCTTACTTCAAGAGTTCAACTTGACAATCAAGGATATATGGACAATCTTATTGCCGATCACTTAAGTAGAATTGTTAAAAAACAAGACGAAAATTAGGTAAGGAACATTTCTTTGATGAATATATTTTCAAATTAGAATTGTTCACTCCATGATATGCTGACATCGTTAATTACCTTATGACTGGTAAACTTCCTTCTCATTTCTCTTATAGTAAAAAACGTAAATTAAAAAGTGTGTCAAAGCATTATGTTTGGGAGTCTCCTTGTCTTTGGAAAATAGGAATACACCAAATAGTTAGAAGATGTGTTGCTGAAAATGAGCATGATTCTGTCTTGTCTTTTTGCCATGAAAGAGCATGTGGAGGACATTTTAGTCCTAAGCGTACTGCTGGAAAGATTTTAGACTATGGATTTTATTGAAAAACATTGTTTGCTGATTCTTATGCCTACTGTAAAGCATGTGAAAAATGTCAAAATTTTGGTTTCATTTTCAAAAAGAATGAAATGCCATTGAAACCAATTCTCCCTTGTGAAGTTTTTGACATTTGGAGAATTGATTTTGTGGGTCCATTTTCTTCCTATTATGGAAATCTTTACATTCTTCTTGCAGTAGATTATGTTTCCAAGTGGGTTGAGGCAATCCCCACTAGAACTAATTCTTCCTCTGTTGTTTTCTCTTTTTTAGTTGCAAACATCTTCTCTAGATTCGGTACTCCCAAAGTCATAATAAGTGATCAAGGAACCCACTTTTGTAACTGGACCATCGAAGCATTAATAAAGAAATATGGAGTCCAACACCGAGTTTCAACTTCATTTCATCCTCAAACAAATGGTCAAGCAGAAATTTCAAATCAAGAGGTAAAATCCATTCTTAAATAAACTATTAATCCTAATAGAAAAGAATGGAGCCTTAGATTGAATTATGCACTTTGGGCTTATAGGAAAACTTACAAAACAACCATAAGCACAACACCATTTAAATTAGTGTTTGGTAAAGGATGTCATCTTCCCGTAGAATTAGAACACAAAACTTTTTAGGCTATAAAAAAGTGCAACTTATCTCTTGAAAAAGCTAGGAAGAATAGATTGTTAAAACTTAACGAGTTAGAAGAACATAGGCTTGATTCTTATGAGCACAAAACCAAATTTTACCATGATAAAAAGATCCTTAAAAAAGAGTTCAAAGTAGGGGATAAAGTGTTTCTTTATACCTCATCTTTATCTTTTATGTCGGGCAAACTAAAATCCAAGTGGATTGGCTTATTTGTTGTTTCTAATGTATTTGACTATGGTGCAGTTGAGATTATAAGTGAGAAAACAAGAAAAGTTCTCAAAGTAAACGGATATAGACTCAAAATCTTAATTGAAGAAGAACCTACATCTTCCCAAGCATGCAAGATCACACTTTTTCCACCCTTGCCTATACATGAGTCGGTGAAATAAACGGTCGAGCAACTGTCCTGAAAAATTTGCGCCTCCTAGAGGCAGCTAGGTGTTAATTTACTTGCTTTCTTTAATTTCTGTTTTTCTTTTCCTTTTCCTTTCTAATAAAACTAAGAAATTTTTCTTTCATTTTACAGAAATAAGTCTTACCTAAAGCACACCTTACAATAAAGAGGAGTAAATACTTTCTCCATGTAAGCTTTCCACCGAGCAACCATCAAGAATCATCCAGGGGAGTACACCATTTTCCTTTCCTTTCTCTTTACTTTACTTTGCTTTGAAAAGCTTTGAGGACAAAGAAAATTTTTAATTGGGGGTGGATTGCATGTTTCTTGATAATTAGCTTAACTTGCATGTGTATGAAAATGGATTACTTTTTTTAAACTTTTTCATAAAAAAATGTATATCAATTCCGGTCTTGTCAAAAAATAATTTAAATATCCCCAACTTTAGAAAGAACATTAACGGTGGAGTTCCTTTATAACCTTAAATCTTATTTACTCTTAAAGTTTCTAGGTGTATTAAACCATTTAATTTACTTAGTGATATGTTATCTAATAGGAATAAGGTTAATTCAACATCGGTTCCGGGTCAATTTTTAGGTAGGAGGTGTTTTGTAAGCTGTCAACTTAAGTACCATCAGCCTTAGACAAAACTTTACTGGTGGAGTTCCCTTATAACCTAAAATCCTATTTGTCCTCCTTAGTTTCATTAAACTAAAATAAGATATAATTCTAATGTGATCTAATGTGATCTTAGTTTCATTAGAATTAATGTGATCTTAGGTTTATTTAATTTTAAACAATTTAAAATTAAATCAAATTAATCCTAAGATCCTATGTTTACATGCAATTCATTATCATAGGTTGATGATTTCTATATTTCTTAATTAGTTTTGTCAAGGTACTGGTATTTTGGGATTCCCAAATTAAATTGAGGAATGGTTCTGTAAAATCTTCTATTGCCATAGGGCTTTTATCCCTTCCCATACCCCGTCCACCGGATGTGAAGGTTGTTGAAGTGGCCAAGTTGTTCTTCAAGAATCTGGTGAAATTGTGGGTAATGCCTAGAAGCATCATCGGTGATCGAGATCACCGTTTCACTAGCATGTTTTGGCGAGAACTTTTTAAATTAATGAGGAAGGATATGAATTTCTCTCCTAGCTTCCACCCCCAAAGCGATGACCAAACCGAGAGAGTGAATGCTTTATTGGAACACTACTTGAGACATTATGTTAGTTCGCACTAGAAAGATTGGGCAACCCTCCTAGACATAGACCAATTCTCATACAACCTTCAACAAAGCGAATCTACAAGCAAGGGTCCTTTCAAACTAATAATGAATCAACAACCCAATACACTAAGGGCATTGATTACCCCCTATGAAGGCCCTAACCCTTCGACCTACAAGTTTGCAAAAGAATGGCATGAGAAGTGCAACTTCTATAGGGCATGCCACAATAAGGTTGCAAAGAGAATGAAGAAATAGGCTGACAAGAAAAGAAGATCGAAAGAATATGAAGCCGGGGACAAGGTATTGGTAAAACTTTTGCCAAACAAATATAAGTCCCTACAAAAAGTTCACAAGGGCTTAATGCAGAGACCTTAAGGCCCAATCACAATCATAAAAAGAGTGGGCAAAGCAACGTACAGGTTGGAACTACCTCGTAAGCTAAAGATCTATAATGTCTTCTATGTGAGTATGTTGAAACTCTTTAATAAAGACCAAGAGGATTATGACCGAAGCAAAATCTCTCTTGCACCAACCAGTATAGTAACAGAGTTTGACAAAAAGATCAAAGAAATTGTGGTGGAGAGAAAAATATAAGGCGGGGGGGAGTTCCAAACTATATGGAATACTTGGTTATTTGGGAAGATTTATCGGAGAGTGAGAAAAGTTGGAATGAAGATGTACTCTAGCAATTCCGAGAATAAATTAAGAAGTTTTAAGAAGGCACAACGAGGTCGTTTCAAAATTGAGTAGATGAGGGTGTCATGCCCAAATTTTTTTGGAATTAAGGCTCCTTAACATAGCTCAAGAGGAGCCAAAATAGTCTCATACAGTCTAAAGACCCAAGGCAATAACAAAAAGTCACACCAAGACCATGACATACCCATTGGAGCTAAAGAGTGTGCAACCATGCAAAGGCCATACCAATGAAACATGGCCCTGATACTACATGGACGCACGTGCATGCAAGATACAGGCAGAGGTGTGTGACATTCGCACACACGCAAGAGACAGAAGTGCATAATGAAAGCGTGCACACCATATGACGTGCATCTGTAAGACCCGCGAAGCCTCTAAAACTTTCTAGAAGAAATGATGATGGACGAATGGCTATACAATGGGCAAATCGTGCACATGCAAAATGGTGCTTGAAAGCTTTCTATGACGGTCAAGTAATGTCATGTAAACTTGAGAAGTCTCTAGATGTATTTTAGTCAACCTATTGAGGCGGTTAAGGGATCCAATGAAGATATATAACCTTTATAAATAACCCAAAGGGGTTCCGTTTGTAAGCATCCTAGGGAATTTTCTGATAAAGCTATTATACACACATTCTCTAAAACTCTCTCATCACTTTCCCTATTTTTCTTCCTTCTTTCAAGTCCCTTTCAACCCTAACAAGTCTTTAACCTTTAAAGGCTTACTTTAGTGCTTCTAAACTCCATTGTGCCTCATGTTGGTTAGCTTGAAAAATTAAACACGTGACACTTAGCTCCAAAAACTTTACATGCAACACATTACATCTCATTAATATCATTCTCAAATGTTAAACATCAAACATAAGATTACAAAGAGTACAATCGTTCACAAAACATTTCTTTCATTTTATAAAAGAACATTCAACTAATCTATAAGGATCACTCATAACTATACTTACCTAAACTTCCTTTTTTCTTCCTTTTTGCTTTCGATTTTCTCTCCTCTCCTTGTGTTTCCCTCCACTGACCTTTTAACGCTCGACACTTCCTTTTAACAATTAATCAGAATGTTCAACATTTTATGCCCCTTTTTTGGTCACTTGGTTCTATTTATGGTGACATTTTGGATTGATGGGTTATTTTGACGCTTTACATATGTCAAGCTACCACTCGGTAGGCTATGCAACCAACATAATTATGACAAGTTGCCAGCTATCACTCATGGTTAGAAATTTTTCTTGGAATCCTATCCTTATATTCTTGGAATGCTCAATTCTTTATTGCCTAACTCTCTTCTCAAGAAGCAACAAAATATTTTCTTTGTGACACCCTACTCTGTCTACCTTATGAGATAGAAGGAAGATGCGACCGCCTAAGTATTCTACATGATATTCTCTATAAAGTAACGCTTCAAATGCCTTGTGAGAGAAATTAAAACAATCGTGAAGAAACTTAGCACATAAAAATGAGACTTTATTGATACTTTAACTATAAGTACTTTTTGTAACGACCCAACTTTTCTACTATGCTGAGGTCATTACAATTTAAAGAAAACGTTTCAAATATTCATTTAAAATAAATAGTAAAGTAAATAAAACATAAATAAAGAAAATACTAGTTCGGGCCTTATAAAAATTAAAAATTGAAATTAAAGAAATATCAAAAGTAATAATGAGTTCTAAATAAATTTCTGAAAACTTATTACTGAAAACATAAATGCGGAAGAAAAACCTAAATTGTCCCCCATGGCGAACTACGGTCGCTTCTTGTCATTCGCCAGCTTGCCTCTACTTTTACCTTTGCCTGTAAATTTAAACATAGAAGAGAGTGAGTATAAACATATACTCAGTAAAGGACCCTCTACGACTCTCGCTAGATGTCTGTTAACTTTCCGTTAGAGTCCTACAAGAGAGTATTACATAACAATTGTGCTCCCGAACACACACTATCCAGTGATACCATAGGGATATATCTAGGCTCTCATGACCCTAAAAAAGACACCCTAAAGTAGAGTCGGGCTTTAAGTGATCCCATCAAATCACACATAAAAAACTGGTCACACAGGCATAAACAGGTGGTGATCCCTGGGGACATCCATATGGTACGACACTAACAAGTAAAACTAATAGAACACCATAGCCTATGCATGTATATCATAACATAATTATCATAGCTCAATCAAATATAACTCAATCATAGCATATATAATCATAGCATGCCTCATTCATAATATATCTTGGTCATAATATCTCAGTCATACATATCTTCGTCATACATAACGGTCATCTAGGTAACCATTTATAAAGTCATCTCTAATAGTCATATTATGAATCTTATCTACCCAGTGCATAATAAGAAACATCCATGTAGCTTTAATGTTGAGGGTCTAAATAGGAGAATATCTTACTTGGAGATTAGGTAAATTAATAATTTCTTGGTTGACAGTCAATTCCTCTCCGATACTCAGTCTTAAACATGAACCAAATTAAAATTAATAATTTTGTTAACTATCACCTAACTGTTTAATTAGGCATCCAAACTTACCCCAAGAGTAAGGTTAAATCCAACGCAACTTTCAATGGGAAATTGCACACCTCAAACACCCCACAAGAATTTAGTCAACCATCAAGGAAAAAAATATAATCAAACTTAATTCAAATTGTGAATTTATCTCAAACCAATAAATATCATTTGATGGGTATAGCTAACCCAATCAAATCTTACCAAAACTTGGCTAAAATGTGAGTGGCTTGGAGAATACAAATCTCAGCTCACCTCAAAGGAATTTGGCTCAGAAACAGCTCATGGCTGGAGGAAGCGTGCGACTTACGATTGGCTCGCATTCAGTTGGAAACAAGCATGTGGCCCACGTTCGGCTCGAATGGAAGCAAGCGACTTGGGTACTTCAAATGAAGGCTTCGTGTGGCATGGTGGTTGGGGCTGGACCTATGGAAATGCATCAATGAATGGAGAGAACTTTAACGTAGATGGTGTCCTGCATGGAGGATACAACACGCTTAGAACCAACTGGAGGCATGGATGAACGAGGAAGACTTACGTTGGTTGCTTCACGATGACGAGGACAGGGACAAGATGCTTGTAAGTACGGCCGATGGCTGAAGACAAACGGCGATGAGGCTTCACTTGAGGATTGTTAGACAGAGGAAACGCGCTGTAAAACCTTGGCAGTGGCTAGGGTTTCTAAGGTTGTTTTTTTGTGATGGGAGGAAGAACATGATGAATAGTGAACTCATGGTTTACAAGATTGTCTTATTAAGAATAATTATTATTATATCTTTCATCTCTCTTTTTATCTTCCCAAAAACCATCCTTATTAATTATATTTTTCTCTCAATAAATAAAATTATGATAAATACTCCATTACTTATTTAAATACGCAAAATAATTCACCAATATCCTTAAATTTTACTAAAATGACACAATCTTTAACAAAAACAATATAATAAAACCAAAATTTTCAATCTCAGTAATTAATTAAATATCCAAAATAATATAATAAAACCAAAATTTTCAATCTCAATAATTAATTAAATATCCTGTTAAAATACTTAATTTCCAAAAATTAAAACAAATTCTCAAATAACACCCAAAATTCAATATAATAAAAATTAAAATTACCTTAATAGGTTTTTGGTGTTACAATCTTTCCTCCTTTGAGAAACTTTCATCCTCGAAAGTTCTAATCCTCGAATAGCTTGGGATAATGAGCTCTCATGTTGTCCTGTCTCTCCTAAGTAGCTTTCCTAACCTCGTGGTTTTGACACAGAACCTTAACCAATGCAATTCCTCTATGATGGAGCAGTTTGGCTTTCTTTGCCAAAATATCAACCGACTGCTCCTCATAGCTCAAGTTCTTATTAATTTACAATGGCTCACAATCAACTATATGTGAAGGATCTACTACATACTTCCTTAACATGGAGACATGGAACACATCACGAATTGCAGATAATAAAGGAGGCAATGCCAAACGATACGCTACAAGGGCAATCCTCTCAAGAATCTCGAATGGCTCTACAAAATGTGGACTCAACTTCCCCTTCTCGAATCTCAGAACACCCTTCATAGGTGTTACCTTTGGAAAATCATGTCTTGTACATCAAACTCAAGATCCCTACATTGTTCATCAACATAACTCTTATGTTTGCTCTGTGCTGTCAACATGCGAGCTCTAATCTTCTGTATGGCTTCATTGGTGGTCTAAACTAGCTCAGAGCCTAACATCCTCTTCTCACCAACCTCACCCCAACAAATTGAGGATCTACAACTCTTAACATACAGAGCTTCAAACGGTGCCATGTCAATGGTAGCCTGGTAGCTGTTATTATAATCGAACTCCATCAAGTGCAAATGGGAGTCCCCACTCCCTGAGAACTCCAACACACAAGCTCGTAACATATCCTCTAGGATTTGATTCAAATGCTCTGTCTGACCATCAGTCTGATGGTAAAAAGTTGTACTGAAGTTTAACCTTGTGCCCATGGCAACCTAAAGTCAGAAACTATGGATACTCGCACTCCATGCAGTCTCACTACCTTAGTCATATACAACTGTGCCCACTTACTGGAAGTATAATTGGACTTTTCTGGAATGAAATGTGCTGACTTCGTGAGTCGGTCAATAATGACCTAAATCGATGTATTACCTTCAGGGTCATAGGCAACCCTGAAATGAGTCTATAGACACATTCTCCCACTTTCACTCTGGCACACTCAAAGGTTGCAACAAACCTGTTGCCTTCTATCTTGGTGCATTCACCTATTGGCACACCAGACACTTACTGACAAAGTCTGCCACCTCTCTCTTCATATTTCTCCACCAGTAAGCTTCCTTCAAATTCTGCTACATCTTCGTACTGCCTGGATGCAGAGAAAATTGAGAGCTAATGGCCTCAGTCAATAGCTCGGTCTTAACTACGTTGTCTACTGGCACACATAATCGTTTCTCAAACATGAGTCCATCATCAAAGGATATATAGAACTCCTCAACTTCCCTACTTCTGGTAAATGGTGTTTACCAACCAAATAAGGATCAGTGAGTTGGACATTAATAATTCTCTTCCTCAAAATTGGTTGTACTCACAACTTAGCTAATTGTGAGGTGACCTCTCCCACTGTAACTGCAATCTCAGCTCTCTCAAAATCTTTGTACAAAGGGAATCTGATTAGTAACAAGTGCTGCAGGATGTGATACATTCCTACTAAGAGCATCAACTACCACATTCGTCTTAAATCTCACAGTCGTAGTCTTTGATCAACTCGAGCCATATGCACTGTCTCATATTTAACTCCTTCTGCGTGAAGAAGTATTTCAAGCTCTTATGGTCTATGAAGATCTGAATCTTCTCACCATGTAAATAATGCCTCCAAATCTTAAGTGCAAAAACTACTACTGACAACTCTAAATCATGTGTAGGGTAGTTCTATTCATGACTTTTCAACTAACGAGAAGCATAACAAACCAACCTACCTTGTTGCATCAATACACAACCCAATCTTTTCTTAGAGGCGTTGCTGTAAATCACATAACTTCCAGATCCATCTGGCATTGTAAGGACTGGTGCAGTAACAAGTTTCTACTTAAGATCCTGGAAACTGCTCTCACATGCTGAGATCCAAACAAAAGGAGTCCCCTTCCTGGTCAGTTGGGTCAAAGGACTAGTTATACGAGAGAATTCTTCTACAAACCTCCTATAATAACCCATTAAATCTAGAAAACTTTGAACTTCATTGACTGTAGAAGGTTGAGGTCAACTGGTAACAACTTTAATCTTTGCTGGGTCTATAGAAACTCCCTTACTGGATACTACATGGCCAAGGAACGACACATGTTTCAGTTACAACTCACACTTGGAAAACTTGCATATAGTTTATTGCCTCGAAGAGTCTCCAACACCTGATGTAAATGCTCCTCATGCTCCACCTCTATCTTGGAGTAAACCACAATGTCATCAATAAAAACTATCACAAAAGTATCTAAGAAACCGTTAAACACTGTGTTCATCAAATCAATAAATACAGCAGGAGCATTCGTCAAGCTAAAAGACATTACAATAAACTTGTAGTGTGCATATCTGGAATGAAGGACTGTCTTGGGAATATCACTGTCTCTAATCCTTAATTGATGATATCCTAATCATAAATCAATCTTAGAAAACATAGTGGCTCCTTGCAGCTGATCAAACAAGTCATCAATCCTAGGCAACGGATATCTGTTCTTAACTGTTCTTAACTATCACCTTATTGAGCTCTGTATAGTCGATATAAAAATGCATCGACCCATCTTTCTCCTTCATAAACAATACTGGTGCTCTCCAAGGTGACACACTAGGTCGAATAAAACCCTTGTCGGCAATTCCTGCAATTGAACCTTCAGCTCAGCTGGAGCCATTATGTATGACACTCTCAATATGGAACCAGTGCTTGATTCTAAATCAATAGCAAAATCGACCTCTATATGAGTTGGAAGTTCTGAAAGCTCTTCTGAAAAAATATCGACGTATTTCCTTACCACTTGCTCAAATGATAAGGATACCTCGGGCTCTTTTGTGTCTACAACATTAGCCAAGATACTTCAAGTTTCCTAGTTGAGCAGCTTACTGGCCTTCATGGTTGAGCTAACTTTGAGTAGGACCACAGTCCTTGGTCTCTTATACTTGAAACTAACTGCCTCGAGAGGGTTAAAAACTACCTCCTTGCGAGAACAATCCATGCTTCCATATAAGCAGATAGTCAATCCATGCATAAAATTTAATCAAAGTCTCGCATGTCTAATACTAATAAGGTTACATCTAAAACATGGCTTGATATTTCTGTTTGACATGCTTTTATCTTTTATTTAGACAACATAATTTCTCCAGATGAAATAGAGACAGACAACATATAACTCATGGGTTCTACCTTTAAACTCATATGCTGTAAAAACTGAGGATATAAAAGAATGAGAGGACCCTGAATCAAATAATACTAAAGCAAAGTGTCCCAAGATTGGGA
This sequence comes from Cucumis variabilis, assembly GCA_037974545.1. NCBI lineage: Eukaryota > Viridiplantae > Streptophyta > Magnoliopsida > Cucurbitales > Cucurbitaceae > Cucumis > Cucumis variabilis. Next base: position 5,323,222 of record JBBPDI010000025.1, on the reverse strand, counting down.
GTGTACCTATAACCACTGTGCCAGCTCTCTCGACCTCTTGCCAATTAGTGGCAAATACTCTATCCTGCTGGGATGTGGAAGTCTGGTTAGAGACAGCCTCAAACAAGTTTTTTAGGGCAATTATCAACTAAATGCTTAGGTTTCCTACACTTGTAGCATACTCCACTCCCTGCAAAGCAACGACCTGAATGACGCCTTCCATAATTAGGACACATGGGTAATTCTCTCAAGGTTTTGTCTACCTGAGCAACTTGCTATTAGTGCTGCTGGAACAAACCACCTGATCTCAAATTCCTCTGTTGTGCTACTATAAGCTGCTACTTAGCCTTCTGATTCTGCCCTGAAGTTGGCCCCTTTCTGCAGCCTTGGCCAACTCCAATCTCTCATGAAAAATTAAATCCACTGCCATTTGTAGTGCATCAACCTGAGTAGTTGGTCTAAGGACTAGAATGAAACCCTGGATCTCTGCCTTAAGACCTCTGAAAAACTTGTCAGCTCTCTCAACCTCGATTCTAACTAGCTCAGGTGCAAACCAGAATAATGCATCGAATTCCTGATCATACTCCTCCACAGTCATATTGCCATACTCCAGCTTTAGGAACTTCTAGCACTTGCATGAGGTCATTACCATTTAAATAAAAATAGATTTTTTACTTAAAATAATAGAAAACACTAAATTTAAAGAAAATGTTTCAAATATTCATTTAAAGTTAATAGTAAAGAAAAAAAATCATAAATAAAGAAAATAATAGTTCGGGTCCTATAAAAATTTTAAAAAAATTAAGGAAATATCAAAAGTAATCAAGAGTTCTAAATAAATTTCTGAAAGCTTACTACTGAAAACATAAAAGCGAAAGAAGAACCTAAACTTTCCCTTATGGCAAACTACGGTCACTTTTTGTCATTCCCCAGATTGCCTCTACATCTACCTTTGCCTACAAAATTTAAACATAGATAAGAGTGAGTGTAAACATATACTCAGTAAGGTACCCACTACTAGTCCCACAAAATGTTCGTTAACTTTCCATTAGAGTCCTATAAGAGAGTACTACATAATTATTGTGCTCCCAAACACACGTTATCCACTGATCCCCTAGGAACACATTTGAGTTCTCGATGACCCAAAAGGATACACCCTAAAGGAGAGTCGGACTGTAAGTGATTCTGTCAAATCACACATAAAAAAACTGATCACACAGGCATAAACAGGTGGTGATCCCAGGGGACACCCATATGGTACGACACTAACAGATAAAGCGAACATAACACCATAGCCTATGCATATATATCATAACATAGTTATCAAAGAAAATAATTTCTTGGTTGACAATCAATTCCTCTCAAATACTCAGTCCTAAACATGAACAAAATTAAAATTAATAATTTTACCAACTATTACCCAAATATTTAATTAGACATCCAAAACTTACCCCAAAACTAAGGTTAAATCCAACACAACCTTGAATGGGAAATTGCACACCTCAAATATTTCCACAAGAATTTAGTCAACCTTCAAGTAAAAAAAAAAAAAAATCAAACATAATCCAAATTGTGAATTTATCTTAAACCAATAAATATCATTTGATGGATATACCTAACCCACTCAAATCTTATCGAAAATTGGCCAAAAGGTGAGTGGCTTGGAGAAAAGAAAGCTCAGCTCATGTCAAAGGAGTTTGGCTCAGAAATGGCTCATGGCTAGAGGAGGTGGCGCTTCACGATCGATCAGGGGAGGCGTGCAGCTCATGTTCGGCTGGGGAAAGACACGTGACTCATGTTCAGTTTGAATGGAAGCAAACGAATTAGGTACTTCAGATAAAGGCTTCGTGCGGTATGGTGTTTGGGGCTGGAGTTACGATAATGCATCAACGAATGGAGAGAACTTCGGCATAGATGACATCGTGCGTGAAGGAGACAACGACACTGAGCGACGACTGGTGGTGAGGATGAATGAGGAAGACTTGCATCAGCTGCTTAACAACGATGAAGACAGAGCCCAAATGCTTGCGAGGACGATCGACAATAGAAGACAAATGGCGATGAGGCTTCAGGTGAGGGCTATTGGAGGAAGGCAACACGAGGCAAAACCTTGGTGGCGACTAGGGTTTCTAAGGTTGTTTTTGTGTCATGAGAGCAAGAAGATGATGAATAGTGAACTCACAGTGTACGAGATGGTCTTATTTAATAATTATTATTATTATTATTTCTTTTCATTAACTCCCTTTTTCTTTTTACCTTCTTAACAATAACAATTCAGCATTTTCTCTCTTCATTAACTCTAACCCATCAAATCATCTCTCTTTTTATCTTTCCAAAAAACTATCCTTATTAATTACATTTTTCTTCCAATAAATAAAATTATTATAAATCTTCTATAACCTATTTAAATACACAAAATAATTCACAAATATCCTTAAATCTTACCAAAATCACACAATCTTTAACAAAACCCATATAATATAACCAAAATTTTGAATCTCAATAATTAATTAAATATCCTTCCAAAATACTTAATTTTCATAAATTCAAACAAATTCTCAAATAACACCCAAAATTCAACATAATAAAAATTAAAATTACCTTAATAGTTTTAAGGTGTTACACTTTTAGTACCAATTACAACGCTCAGTACAACCCCTTAAATTTGATTTAAAAGAATACAAAGCTTCTTCTAACTATTAAATGCTATGAAAATAGACAGTTAGCCACTACCAAAATGATGCGATCAAGAGGCACAGTAGGTGATCAAGACTAAAGATTCAACGTTGAATGTCCTTCACTACCTGGAGAATTAAAACAAAACATTTGAAAAGTTAGACAAAAACTTCTAGTGGTGGGGTCTTTACTAAAACTTTTAGGAATTCAAATTTACCTTAAGACGACATAGATACTTTTATGAATCACACAATAAAGTTTTCAAGCATTTGACTATATGTCTTATCACAACGTATGCCTCTAGCATACTGAATCATCAACTCGCATAATCATTTTGCATGTTTTATTATGTCTTTGTACCCCTTCATCGACTCAAGAGTTTACCACACTCTTTTGTCGAGTTGTAGCCATGTAGAGTAATCTCAATGCATGTAGCAAGTTCTATCAATTCCACTATGCATAACTTCTAATGTCAGATCACACAACAATCAAAGGGCATATCATATCAGATCATGCAACAAGCATGGAGCATCTCATACCAGATCACACAACAACCATGTGACATCCTATTCAAGATCATACAACGAGAATTGGCTACTCTATTCCAAATCATACAGAAGGAATAGAGCATCTCATCCCAAATCACATGGCAAGGATAAGGCATCCCACACTAGAACAAACGACAATAGTGCGTCATTATATCGCACTGGGTACAAAGATTATTTATATGCAATCATTATTAAGCTTGCATACCTTCTTCAAACATCATTTCATCACATCATTCTAGTATACAGTAAATCTTATTCGTTTGTAATAATCAAAACATAATCAATCGTCCCTTTGGTTGTTTCATTTGTAAAGGGCCTCATCTTGCTAAAGAGTCCCAATCGAATAGCCTTCAATGCTTTTCAAGCCACCTTAGCCTCAAACACAGATGATAGATTGAGTCTGACTGAAGAAGAAGTTGACCAGATAGAAGAGGGCAAAAATCCTAAAATGGAGGCCCTAAAATTTTTGTCATCTCTCCAATAGAAAGTGAAGGAGACCAGTGGGCTGATGAAGAATGGACTAATGTACGTGGATTGTTGGGTTAACCAAAAACCACCTAAGAGCACTATGGTGGATTCTGGTGAAACCCATAATTTCATAGTAGAAGTAGAAGCCAGACAGATGAATCTCTGTTAGGAGAAAGACACGGAAAAATGATAATCGTGAACTCAACTTCCTTACCTATCGTCAGGCTGGTAAAACAAATAATGATAAGGTTGGGAGGATAGCACGGTCTCATAGATTTAGTGGTCGTTAAAATGGATGACTTCAATGTAGTACTGGAAATGGAATTTGTACTTGAACATCAGATTATACTAATGCCGCTAGCCAAATGTTTGGTGATTACTAGAGCTACGCCTACTGTTGTAGAAACAGATATTCACTAGCCTGATAAGATAAAGATGATTTCTGCCATGCAATTGAAGAAAGGCCTTGCTCGAGATGAACCAATGTTTATGGCTATTTCACTGGAGTCGTTGGAAAGTCAAGGGAAAACAGTCCCCAAAGACATTATGTGTGTCTAAGAGAAGTACAAGGATGTGATGCTAGATAGTCTGCCTAAATCGTTGCCTTTGCGAAGAATGATTGATCATGAGATTGAATTACTTTCAGGGGCAAAATTGCCTGCGAAAAATGCTTATTGTATGGCGCCACAGGAGTTGGCTAAACTTGAAAAACAGTTAGATGAACTACTGAATGCAGAATTTATTAGACTTGCGAAAGGTCCATATGGAGCCCTAGTCCTTTTCCAAAAGAAGAAGGATAAAAGTTTGGGTTGTGCATCGACTATCGTGCCCTGAACAAAATCACAGTTCGCAATAGATACCTGCTCCCCATATCACTGACTTGTTTAATTGCCTACATAGGGTAAAGTATTTTTTGAAGCTAGATCTACGATCGGGTTATTATCAAATGAGAATTGTCAAAGGTGATGAGCTTAAAACGACATGTGTCATGAGGTGTGGGGCGTTCGAATTCCTTGTTATGCCATTTTGTCTTACCAATGCACCTGCAACCTCTTGTACGCTGATGAACCAGGTCTTTCACGAATACCTTGGCAAATTTTTCATGGTTTATCTTGATGATATAGTAGTCTATAGCTCCATAATGAAAGAACACAAGGACCACTTCCAAATGGTTTCTTAGGAACTAAAGGAGAATCAGTTGTATGTCAAGAGGGAAAAGTGTTCCTTTACGCAAGAACGGATAAATTTCCTAGGTCATGTGATTAAATGTAGCCAAATTGGTATAGAGGAGGGGAAGATTGTTGCGATACGTGATTGGAAAGTGCAAGGTCAGCCATCGACTTACGGTCCTTTCTTGGGTCTGCTGACTGAATTATTAAAATGGACAAGACATGGGGTTGGACACCCGAATACCAGGTCACCATTGACGAGTTGAAGCAAGCTATGATCAAGGGGTCAGTTCTTGGAATCGCTGATGTGACCCAACCATTTGAAGTTGAGACCGATGAGTCTAATTATGCGTTGGGTGGTGTTCTCTTGAAAAATATACACTCCATCACATACGAGAGTTGAAAGCTTAATACCGTAGAGAGGAGATACACAATGTTTGAGAAGGAAATGCTTGTTGTAGTACATTGTTTGAGGGCCTATAGACAATATCTATTGGGGTCTACTTTTGTTGTGAAGATAGACAACAGTGCCACTTGCCATTTCTTTACACAGCCAAAATTGACTTCTAAACACGTAAGATGGCAGAAATTCCTAGCTGAGTTTGATTTTGAGTTTGAGCATAAGAAAGGGGTGACTAATCAGGCAATTGATGCGCTTAGTTGGAAAAACGAACATTCAACTCTGTGCATTTTAGCCCATCTTCATGCAAGTTAGATTGACGGTCCTATGTGTTTAGCTAAGGCGGGCAAGACAATACAGTTTTAGGTTAAGATGGCTTGTTAGTGACAAAGGGAAAGAGGTTGTATGTCCCTAGAGGAGGGGACCTGAGGAAGAAATTACTGCATGAGTGTCACAACATTCTGTGGGTCGGCCACCCCCGGATGGCAGAGAATATACGCCTTACTGAAGAAGGGATATTTTTGGCCTAATATGAGAGACAACATCATGCAATAAACAAAGACGTGTCTCGTGTGTCAATAGGATAAAATCATGAAAGCAAAAGTTGATGGACTTCTCGAACCTCTACCAGTTCCAACAAGACCGTGGGAGAGTATCTCTATGGACTTCATCACACATCTATCTAAAGTTGGTGATTGTGAGACCATCTTGGTCATCATAAATTAGTTTTCAAAATATGCCACTTTTATTCCCACTACCACGTTGTGCTCAGTCGAATTAACAGTCCAGTTGTTCTTCAGACATATTGTCAAGTTATAGGGTGTACCGACAAGCATTGTGAGTGACGGAGATGGTAGATTTATTAGCACTTTTTGGATAGAACCATTCACTTTCTTGGGGACAAGTATGAATGTGTCGTCAAGTTACCATCCTTAGACAGACGATCAGACCAAGCGGTTCAACTGTATGCTCGAAGAGTATCTATGCCATTTTGTTAATGCAAGACAGAAGAATTGGGTCGAGTTGTTAGATGTAGCCCAATTTTATTTTAACGCTCAAATGAGCTCGTCGACTGGGAGAAGCTCGTCTGAGATTGTTCGTGGTAGGCAGCCTGTATTGCCACATCTCTTTGATCACTCTTATGTAGGAAAGAATCCTCAAGCTCACAATTTTACGAAGGAATTAAAATAGACAACAAATATCGCTCAAGCTTATCTGGAGAAAGCCTCAAAGCGGATGAAGAAGAAGTGGGTAGATAAGAAGCATACCCTCTTGAGTTTCGGGTGAAAGATTAGGTCCTCATTAAACTGCGATTGAAACAAATTCGGTTTCAATGACTTAAAGACCAACACCTCGTGACGAAATACAAGGGACTAGTGGAAGTGTTGAAAATGGTAGGGAATACATCTTCAGAGTGGCATTGCCCACATGGATGAAAATTCATCCAGTAATTCATGCGAGTAAGTTGAAGCCCTACCATCAAGATCATAATGACATGCAGCGTAATATCATAGTCTGACCAAGCATCGACCTCAGTCAGAAAAAGGATAAAGAAGTTGAAGAAGTCCTAGCCAAGCAATTAAGGAAGGGTCGAAGACCCACAAGAAGGATCCATGAGTACTTGGTGAAGTGGAAGAACCTTCCTGTGGAATAAACTAGTTGAGAACGTATCGAAGATCTAGAAGCATGGAAGTAGAAGATCAAATAATTCAAGCTTTACATCTCGACATGAACGTTAACTGTTTAAGTGAGGGAGAATGTAACAGTCATACTTGTCTAAGGCGTGTTTGTCTATGGTCGCATGTTTCAAATATCTGCAATTTATCTTATCTTTATGCCTTGCATATAATTTAGATAGTTGCTTTCGTTTTTAAGTCATAAAGTTTGGGAGTGACATTTTGGCATTTTCATATGCAAACCTACCAGAGATGAAAATGTTCAAAATGTACTATAGGGGAGACATAATAGTTGAATCCCCGCCCAAGCCATGTCGCACTTTTTGCAATCTATACTTTCTCATTTTAATTGACGGTCTTTAATGCTTGTTTTAATAACGATTTCAATGAATTTATTTCTTTCTTACATTTTGTAAAACATTTTTTTCCAAAAAACATGATGGGAGGTTGAATCATATGCTGAGTTTGTCCGTGGATTTTGAATTTGGATCGACTGACTTGTTGATTAGATCAAACAAGTTCTGCACAATCGCTCATCCCAAGATTGAAAGGTTGTAATTGTGACACCGGGTGATGAGTTGGGCGTGCAACACCATGCAGACAATGACACATGATGGGCACTGGTATGCGGCCATGAGCGTGCATTGAGCTTTATTGCAAGGTTTGCACGCGACGTACGCCCCTCACTATGAGGTTAGCACAAGGCTCTTAGGCCATGCACACGCGCTAAGATCCCAAGCCCTTGTTAGTGAGTGTCAAAGTGCCATTTTTGGGTTGTTTTGATATTTTTTGGAATTTAAAGGAAGTTTGGAGTATTTTCATGATCAAAGGATTAATTTAATGTGGACTTTTCAGATCAATGAAGCTTAAAAGAAATCTCTAATGAATGAATCATCTAAGTACTCACACATTAATTTCTAAAAGTATTTATTAAAGATGATTTCAAGCCCTACAAGAAATAGATTGTGAAATGATTTATGAAATATGATTTTCAAGTTATTGTTCAAAGATAAATGTCTATGAAAATGATGTTCAAGCTATGCTATGATTTGAATGATTTACTGATGAATGTCAAGGAAATGTTTCAATGTTTTCAAATATTCTCTCCTAGCCCGAACAGTTAAATTTTTTATCCTAGCCTGAATATTCCATGAGACCTATTGTATGCATGTGGTTAACTCCATACTGATGGTAGGGTTGACGAACCTATTTTTTAACTATGGGCCATTAGGAAGGTGTTTTTATACCTTAAAGAAGAAGGATTACAGTGAAAACTGTTTCCTATGGATTGTTCCATCTTTGGACGAAGAGGTTTAATACTGTATGTAACTATGGAACATTATCTTCGAAAAGAAATACAAATATTTCAAGTTTCATGTTATAAAATGATGGCTTATTGACAAATGTATTTAAGCTTTAGTTTT
>JBBPDI010000025.1:5163424-5176253 GCA_037974545.1 Cucumis variabilis | reverse complement strand
ATAAAGTTTGATTAAAATATATAAACTTTATATTATAATGTATCATCATACATTATACTAATTCTCAAAGTAAATTTAAACATTTTAAATTACAACCAATATAAATAAATCTCATGATTCTTTATGAGATAGGAAGGAGACCTAATGGACCAATAGATCAGAAGCTACAACAATATGGGATTAATTGGCTAAACTCATTAACCACACTATCAATATTTGTTAACTGTACGTGTAATTATGTTTCTAGCCCCCTACTCGGTATTGTTCCCAAAATGATAAGCGTATTGAGTCAACAATCTGACCACTCTCATTCGTACAAATCAAAGAAAATTCCTCGCGAACAAGAATTCATAATACATTCAAGATTAAGACTAAGTTACCTAGGTCATCCTAATGAAATAGAAACCTAACTAGTTAACAGAGTTACATCTAGTGGTTACTATTTTGTAGTTCGGTCTTATGCAAACTCATTACATAAGATATCCTCACTCGCATGTCACCTACACGAACAAATTGGATCATTATGTTTGTATCAAATACAAAGTGAGCCATATCATAGTGTTACCAGGATAAGATACCCAACCTTATCCCTATACTATAAACTCTCTAAGCTGATCTCAAACATTGATCCCTATATGTCTCTACATACTGTTTAAGACTCATCAAATAACTTAGGATGTTAATTCATTGGATTTGGGTTATTAAGACAAAACTAATAATATAATCAATAACATTTATTATAATAATAACACTTTATTAATACGGTCAATAGATTATATTTACAATCTATAAGTTTTTGGACATAAATCTCAACAACACCAATTTCAATAAATCTAATAAATTGATTTATCAAATCTGTGATAGAGAAAATCATACGACATTGGACTATTGGAATCAATTCGACCATTCATACCAATTTGAAGAGATCCCAAAAGCTCTTATTGCTATAAATTTGAATGAAGAAGTTGATCCCATAATGAGCCACTTTGCACATGGTAAATGATCCTGGTAAGGTTTCATCTATACTACCATATAAAGTAATAGATAAAATTTACGTTGGAAATGAAGATCAAGTTGACATGTCTCACATAAGACAAGGTAAAATAGGCAATAGACATAATCGACTCACTTAAAAATATACTAGTGGTATCTAAGATTAAAAAGAATCTACTCGATGTAAGCAAACTTACAAAGGACAATGATTGCTTCATAATTTTTTGTGCATTAATTTCTTTGCAAAGAATCAACAGGGAGAAATACTTGCTAAGGGAACTCAAACAAAAGGATTATGTGCTTTAGAAGATCTCAAACTTGAACAAAATGAAGCCTATCTTGCTTTGATTGGTAAACAAAAAGCTCCATACTCTATCTGACATATGAGAATGAGACATTTAAATGAAAAATCTATAAAGCCTTTAAAAATCTATAAAGCGTTTGTTTGCACAACAACATATTGATGTTTTTAGTTGGAATAAAGTAGAGAATATTTGAGTTTCTTGTCAATTAAGTAAAAGTTTCAAGTTGAGTTTTCAATCTAGTTTGAACTTATGCAAAGCTCCCTTAGAAAAAATGCACTGTGATATTTGGGGACCAACCTCTATAGTATCTTTCCAAGCGTCCAAATATTTTGCTACTTTAGTTGATAACTTCTCTAGATTTACATGGATATATCCCCTAAAGAGAAAATTTAATTTTAGATCATGTTTCAAAAAATCAAACTACTGATTGAAAATCAAATGAACAGAAAAATAAAAGTCTTTCAAAGTGATGGCAGTGGAGAATCTACTTCACTTGCACTCAAAGTACTAGAACATAATGGAATTCATGTCCACACACTCCACACTAAAATGGAGTAGTGGAAAGAAAGCATCGTCATCTTGTTGAAACATGTTTGGCCCTTCTATTTCAATCAAATGTTCCTTTAAAATATTGGGTATATAGCTTTCTCATGGCCACATTCCTTATAAATTAAATCACATGCCTACTAAAGCTCTTAATGACGAGACTTCCTATAAGATTATTCTAAAATATCCCAAAATATGATGGAATTAGAATATTTGGATGTAGATGCTTTCCATATTTAAGAAATTATGCTAAAAATAAATTCTCAAAATGTACATATCCATGTGTATTTATAGGATATAACTTAATGTATAAAGGCTACCGATGTTTAGATCCTAGCAAAAATAAAGTTTATATCTCTAGACATGTTATTCTTTATGAATCTTTTTTTCCTTTTATACAACACACTACACACACCAGCCACAAAATTCCCTAAAATTTCCTTGGAAGTTACAAATTTTGCAGGTTTAGAAGAATGGACAAATTCAAGAAAAAGGGGAAAATTCGCTCCTTCAACACCAGAAGACAACATCAATACTAGTGTAAACATATGAAGATTAAGACAATTAGCATATGACTTTGGAAACTTGCACCAACATGAAGCAAATTGTGTCTCCAACACTAGTCTCGAATGCCCATAGATACAAAATAATGAGGACAATTCCAGGCATCTAACTCCACAAGATGACCATAATTGTCTCCTAGATGCAAATCAAGACAATGTAATTAAGGACAACAACAAGATAGCAGAGTATATATTGAGGAAAGACAAAGCAATAACACTACAACAACACCTACAGGTAAGAGGTCAACAAACATACAAGAAGAGAAACCTGAAAATCTAGAAATATTGGACAGAAACACTGAACAACAGTTGAAATAACACCAGGATAACTCTCAACCTTGCAATACTTCTACTTTTACTCACCTACCTGATATAAGCTCTAACTTGTACATTAAATTACCTATTTCTTTTGTAGAAAACCATAATAGAATGCATCATAACAATAACAGTGGAGAAGAAGCACGCACACAAAAGGCCAACAATAACTCATTTGAACAAAATAAGTCCTCTCATGCTATGGTCATAAGGCGAAAACTCAACAATAATCCTTCCCTTGACTCTGATCTACATCATGAAATTCAGAACATGAAAGCATCACACCAAAACTCAACCTACCTAGCTAATAGACCAACAATGGAGCCCAAAGGATATAAAAGTACACAATATGTTCCACATTGAAAGGCTACCATGGAAGAAGAAATGAATGCAACCACATAAAATAATACTTGGTCTCTTATTCTAAAATCAAACAATGCAAATGTGGTAGGATTTAAATGGATCTTCAAGAAAAAATTAAAGGAAGATGGCTCCATTGACAGATATAAAGCACGCCTGGTAGCCCAAGGCTTCACTCAAGTTGAAGTACTAGACTATGCAAAAACATTTAGTTTGGTTATTAAACCCAAAACCATTCGTTTAATCATTGATATAGTAGTACATTTCAATTGGACTTTAGAACAATTGGACTTCAAAAATGCCTTTCTCCATGGGACCTTAAAGGAAACTATCTATATGGCGCAACCACCTGGGTTCCAACATCCCTAATTTCGAATCATGTGTGCAAACTCCACAAATCTCTATATGGATTAAAGCAAACACCGAGAGCATGGTTTGAGACACTTTAACAATTTCTTTTCCACATTGGCTTCATGTGCTCTCGCTCTGATCCCTCTCTGTTTACTTACAAACATCATTCCATTATCACTATTATGCTTATTTATGTTGATGATATAATTTTCATCGAAAATGACGCTAACTCTATTATTGATCTTATTTTTCAATTAAGTACAAAATTTGCTATCAAAGATCTTGGATCCTCACATTACCTTTTAGGCTTGGAAGTACACTATACACCATGTAGACTCTACCTATGACAAAGAAAGTATGCTAAAGATCTCTTAGCAAGAAACAACATATTAGGTGCCTCTCATTTCAACACACTAATGGCTGTCACCTCCTCACAGTTTCCTATTAATCAAGAACAAGCTGATGCATCCATCGATAGAAGAATTGTTGGCTCTTTCTAGTATCTTAAACAAACATAACTCAAGTCGTCAACAAAGCGTGACAACATCTTTAAAGTCTAACAAGGCAACACATGAGAATAGTAAAATGCATCTTAAGATAAATAAAAGGAACCACCTATATATTATGGTAATGTTTTTCCACAATAATAGCTCCCTAAATCTTTATGGCTTTTGTGATGCTGATTGGGGAGGATGTCCTGATACTAGGCGAAGTACCACTAGATTTTGTATTTTTTCTTGGATCATATTGCATCTCATAGACCTCAAAAAAGCAACCAACCGTTGCAAGATCAAGTTCTGAAGCTGATTATAGAGCAATGGCTAGTGCAACAGCTGAGTTAACATGGATATCATTTCTTCTAAAATACTTGGGCATCCCACTATTGCATCCACCACAACTTTTTTGTGACAATCTCGATGCTCTTTACATGTCCATTTAATCCAATTTTTCATGCACGAACCAAACATATCAAAATGGACTATCACTTCATTCGTGAAAAAGTGGCATTAGGATCTCTCATAACATGACATATGCCTTTAACTCTTCAAGTTGTTAATATATTTACTAAACTTATAGCCAAGGCACCATATCGAGCCCTTAGAAGCAAATTTGGAGTTCACGCCAACACCCACTCCAATTTGAGAAAAGATATAAAAGAAGATGAAGATTCTCATGCATAAAGTATCCTCATTGATTGCAATAAATATGAAGATCATAACCACCAAGAATAGAAGCAATCGATCTCTCCCTTGATTCTCCCATTCTTTACAGTTAGAGATATATAAAATTATGGCTTTTTACTAATTATGGTTTTTATTATTATTTACCTTCTTCTGTGCCTTTTTCTTTTCTTTCAATATAGGCTTTTCTCTCTCAAGTCATCTTTACACTTGTATAAACATATGTTAAAGGTTTGTAATTTATGAGTGTGAAACTATCAAACAATAGGGAGGTTCTCCTTAAAGGGGTAAGACATGTTCCAAAGCTAAAGAGAAATCTTGTCGCTTTAGGTATGCTTGATGACCTAGGGTGCTTCATTTATATTAAAAGAAGATTCTTGAAGGTGGAAAGACAAGGCAGAAAATTCTTACTTCAAGAAAGGTGAAAGGCTTATATACTGTGAAAAATGTGATCAAACCCAAGTATGTTATAATTTCATAAACTTAGAAAGGAAATGACCTAGAATTATTGCATCGAAGACTTTCACATATCAGTGAAAAAGGACTTACTGAACTATAAAAACAAGGACTAATTCAAGCTAGAGGAGTAAAAAGACTTGGCTTCTATGAACACTGCATCTTTGGCAAGTCTAAGAGGTTAGAATTCTCTAAACGAGAACATCATTCAAAAGCCACCCTTGACTATGTACATGGTGATATTTGGGGACCAGCTAGAACTCTTTCTTATAGAGGATCAAGGTACATTTTATCTCTTATAGATGATTTTTGAACAAAAGTATGGACTTATCCTCTAAAATCTAAAGATCAAACTTTTAAATGTTTTTAAAATTGGAAAGTAAAGTAGAAACTCAAACTAAAAGGAAGATTGAATAATTAAAAATTGATAATGGTTTAGAGTTTCTTAGTAATGATTTTAACTTTCTATTTGATGAGTATGATATATCAAGGCACAGAACAATTTCTTACACTCTTCAACAGAATGGAGTTGCTAAGAGGATGAATAGAACATTGATGGAGAGAGTGAGATGCATGATTTGAGAGGCAAAAGTCTCAGAAAATTTCTGGACGGAAGCTTTAGCTATTGCCACCTATACAATGAATAGAAACCCATTTGTTTCTATAAACATGAAGACTCCTAAAGAAAGATGGCTGAAGCTACCCTTAAGCTCTCTAATCTAAAACCTTTTGGGTGTACAACATATGTCCACATCAAACAAAGTAAGATTAAACCTAGAACCCTCAGATGTATGTTTATTGGCTACCTTGATGGTGTCAAAGGTTATAAGCTCTGGGATTTTTCTAAAGAAAGAAGTCTAATAAGAAGATACGTTGTTTTCAAAGAGAATTAAATCTATATGGAGTCCATCAAAGTAACACCTTTTGCTGAATAGAATTTGAATAAACCTTCTATTAGTCACCAAGTAGAGATTCATTCAAATTTAAAAGACTCAAACCCAGCAGCAGTGATCAACTTCCAACAGAAGCTCTACCTAGCTTTCATCCTCAAGAAGAAGAAGAAGAAAATGCAGAAGACTTGAGATGGTGACGTCACGGCCAAATAATCAAATTGAAATAATTAGAGAAAGCAACTTGTAGAAATGGAGGAGTACCACACATGTGGCTTTTGATTTTTTGGTTTGACTTTAAAAAGAAAATAAATTTTTAAAGAAAAATAAATTTAATATTATTATTTAGATTTGTGTTTAACGACTAGTTTTTAAAAAAGAGTGTGGACTTGTTTCTGTTGGGCTTTACAAAAATACTTTTAAAATGATATATTATTATATTATTATTTGTATTTGTTTCTAATGGCAAATTGAGTTTATCTCAACCATTTAATTTTCTTTTTACTTACCTTTAATGATCCAAAATGATTTTGGATTTCAATATCTTTCCCCTCTTTTTAAATACTTCATTTTTCCTCAAATTTTTAACAATTTTGTTTAAGTTTACAATAATACTAAAAAAATTGCAAAACTCACCATTGTTATTCTTTCTAAAGCTTTCAATTTTCATTTTTTATTGCCCTTGAGAAAATTCTTATTGTATTGTGAGCTCAAAATTGTATACTCACTTTCTTTTGAGAGTTTTTTTTTTGTGATTTAGAGCTTCGACACATTGTGACTATTGGATCCTAACCCGTGGAAAGAATAAAGTTTACTCTTGAATCCCGAAAAGGAGTAGATAGTGATTCGACTATAATATGTAGAAAGAGTTAAAAGAAGATTTTCAATCAAAATCCAAAGAGGTGCTTAGGAAAGTGGATATAGGTCGAGTTTGACCGAACGTCTATAAAATTGCATTGTCTTGTTCTCTAAGACTTTTCTAAGCATTGTCGTACACAAGCCAGCCCATCAAAATCCGAAAGTCACAGACAAAGTTGACGTGGATGTAACCTTCCTTTTCGTTCTTGAGAAAATTGTTTATAAAATGCGAGAAAGTAATAAATACATTGAAATCGACGTTACAATAAACATTAAAGACTTTCAGTTGCAAGGGAAAAGGTTTGCTTGCATGAGTACGACAATGCTTGGACGGGGATTCAACTATTATGCCTCCCCTATAGTACATTTTGAACATTTTCAACTCTGGTATGCTTGCATATAAAAATGCCGAAACGTCACTTCCAATCAATATGACTTAAAAGAAAAGCATCTAGCTAAACTATGTGCAAGACATAAAGATAAGATAGATTAGGGGTATTCGAAACATATGATTATAAACAAACACACTCTAGACAAGTATGACCGTGACAAACTCCCCCACTTAAACAATTGACGTCCCCATCGACTGGCAAAGTTGGAATTCTTCAATCTTCTGCTTTCAAACTTCATGGTCATTGGTACGTCTTCCACTTGTTTCTTCCATGGGGAGGTTCTTCCACTTCGCCATGAACTTGTGTATCCTCCTCATGGGTCTTCTTCTTCTCCTTGCTCTCTCAGCAAGGATTCTTCTCATTTCTGCTAGTCCCTCGTATGATCTCACAAGGGGGTGATCTCTGTATCGTCAAAACCAAGTTTATTTAGGTCGTAGTGTACCAATAACCTGATCTTCCACACGAAAGTCCAAAAGGCAATGCTTCTTATTTGCCCATCTTTTTTACTGCTTCGAGACTTCATTTAGACTGACCGAGCGATGCCTGATTTCTGCTTCCATCTTTTGGTAATCTTCTGAGTTTGAGGACTCTTCTCGACATATGAGGGATTAACAAGGGACGACAGTACAGGTTGTCTACCACCAACAATCTCTGTTGCGCTTCTGTCAATTGATGAATTCATCATAACTGTAACACAAGATTTGGTTGCCTTCAACAACTGAACCTCATTCTTTTGTACTAACTTATCGGCCTTCGCCAAACTCATGCTATTTTGAATGACAGAGTTTTTCCGCATGGATTCCTTCGACGCGTCCTGCATTGGGCCATTAGCTTGACTAAGGGCATATACGAAATCACATGATTACTTCTCTGACTAAGGGCATCAGCTGCCCGATTACTCGCTCATTTTCTATGTTCCAACCCAAAACCATGTTCGAACATATCTCTCTACCCCCTTGCTTGACTCGAAGTCAGATCCGGCTGAGTACTGAAGTGGGTGGTAAAACATTACAAGAAAAAACCTCTACTATGACATATATTTATATCATAAAATAGAGGGAGGACAAAAAAAACTTTCACAAAAGGAAAAAAATGCGTTTTTGGCGAGAAAATGCAGAAATTTTGGAAAAATATTTTTCGCGACAGTTATTTGATGTCATAGAATATAAATAAAATAATATATTTAATATATGAAAAATAATAACTTTTTTTAACCCAACCTAAAATTGTTGTCCTAGATCTCTAATTTCATTTTCTCTCTATCCTTTCTTTTCATTTCTTAATCCCATGAACCTCCTCTGATTCTTCTTCTCTCCCTTCTCATGGCGCTGAATTTTGAATTCTTCACCTTCTATTCCCTCGATTCCATCTTCAACTTCTCCTAATCTTCTTCTATCTTTACCTTTCTCTTTCTCTTTCTCTTTCTTCTTCTTCCCTTTCCCTCTTCCCGGATGGAACCTCGCATCGGTAATAAGTTTTTCCTTGGCCGAAAGATCGGTAGCGACTCCTTCGGGGAGATCTATCTTGGTTTGTCTTTCTCCTTCTATTTTTCTTCCTTCATGAGGATATTTTCTATTACATACCTTTTGTTTGACTTTTTTGATGAATATTTTGTTTGACTTTTCTGGTACTCAATGCTTAATACAGGAAGTTCTTAATTGAAGACAATAATTGGAAAAGCTGCTAGTTGTTCTGATGGACTTTACTTGTTTGATCCTATTGATTCTTCATTAGTTGTTCCTATTGCATCTACTGCTTCTATATTTGTTGGTATTTGGCATTAATATACAATCCATTTATCCTCTAAATGGTTTTAGTTTATTGAACTTTGTGTGTGTGGTTTTTTTTTTTTTTTGGATGGGGTAGTGTTTTCTTTTGTGCTTTAGTAAGAGTTTTGGATTGCATGTTTTTAGGGGTATTTGGGTTTTGGGGTGTTTAATGGAAGAAGGTGTTGGAGATAGTTTAGCAAGACTGTCTAGAGTGGCTTGTTTAGTTAGGTAGCCTACATTAGGGTGATGTGGGTACTAGAAGTGTATATTTCCAAAAAACCTAAGGTTCAATTTTTTTTAAATGAATTTTTTTCGTGTATTCTGGATCAACTTTTATTTTTATCATGTAACTTTTATGAAAAATTGTCCTTTTGCGGGTACCCTCTTGCATTAAGGAAGCTTGCCCTTTCGCTTGTTTGGACTTTGTTGATCTTTGTTTGATAGGGAAATAATGGAGGTTATGACCCTCCTTTCTTTACTGGGGAGGTTGAGTTTAGACAAGGGAGATGAGTTTTTTTGCATTTGGAGTCTTGGCCTTTTTGAGCTTTTTCTTGTAGATCACATTTCATTCTTTGCATCTGATCCCCCTCCTCTTTCGGAGTTAATTTTTTCGTTTCTTTGGAAGGTGAAAATCCCAAAAAAGGTGAAGTTCTTTGTTTCATAGGTTGTGCTTAGGAGAACCTATACATTGGACAAACACTCAAGGAAGTTACTGTCATTGGTTGGGAATTTTCACCGTCTACTTTGTCAAATGGTGAAGGACAAGTTTGATACTTTATTTTGGAGTTGTGACTACGCTAGTTTTGTTTGATATTTGTTCTTTTAGGTGTTTGGTTTTCAATTAGCCCACCATAGATCTGTTGATGATATGATGGAGCATTTCCTTCTCTAGCCCTTGTTTGAGGGGCATGGAGTTTCCTTTAGATAGCCAGTGTGCACATGTTGTTTCGGTGTATTTAGGACAAAAGAAATAATATTATTTTTAGAGGGATTGAGGGACCTTCTTGATGTATGGTCCCTTGTAAACTTAGGCGGTGTTTGTTGAGTTAATTATTGTCACAATTTTTCCCAAGGATTTTGTTTTTGAATGTTCTGTTAAACCCAAACCCTGGTTTTTTATCAATGTTTTAAGTTTTGAAAGCTAGCAGTTTGGTTGATTATGATTGATATTACTGCCATGACTGACAATGCCAGTTAATATATTAAGGGGGTTTGGCTTAGGATGTGTGATTATTTAGTTTGGTTTAAATATGTAACTATTTTTCCTTCGTTAGTCTTGCTAATACTAGTTTTGTTATTAAAATAAAATTTATTGGTTCTACAAACTTTACTTTGTAGTTTGTTAACTTCACCCTTTACTAGAGTTATGTGTATACCATTTTAGGAAAAATTGATAGCTACAAATTTAATAGAATGTTTGACTAAGAGATATCGCTTGCCAACAGGGTGGGTGCAATTTTTTTGGTTTGTATATTTTAATATGTATCTTAACGTAATTATGAAAGTTAATTTGACGTGTCATGAACTCATGATTAAAACTCTTTTTGATGTAAGGAGTTTTCTTCCAGCAAAAAATTGAATATCTGTCTTTCAAATTTAGTTTATTTTTCATTGATTTTTTTAGATGAGGGAAAAATGAGGTGCTACCATGGCATGTGTTTCTTGAGACGTTGACGTTGAAGCATTGACATTCATGTTCTACAAAATAGATTCGAGTTTATGTGCAAAGGAATATAATCGATGAAGCTCTATGGTGTTTTTACCGTTTGTTAAAATATCTAACAGTTTGCTAACGTTTCCTCTTACGGTTTTAGGCTTCGTGGGACAAAAGTCTTAAACTTAGATTTTTGCTTCAAAAGGCATTCTCCAACTCCAACTCGATTAATAGATTGCAATTAGACAAAACTCATGGATTTGAATTTTTTTGCAATGTGAATGATGGCTGCAAAAGAGGAGATTCCCTTCAGGAATCCTGGTGAGAAAGAGCAAAGGAGTATACTATTTGGACAATATTTGGATCAAAAGCTTCAAGATTTTGGCATTCTTCAATGTTCGTAACTTGGTATGTCATTATAATGTGTCTCATTTTGCTTGTTTGCATCCTTAGCCTATACCAACTTGTGTAGGAAAAACTCAATCCGTAAACTAGGTCCTTGGTAATGATTTTGTGCAATGCGTTCCCCATTTAATTTTCAATGATTGCAAAAAATCCATTATTTTGAATTGGTTAAAGCATCCCTTAACTCCATAATATGAATTGATTAGGTATAGGGAAGGAGAAGGGCAAAGTAAGCACAACAGGAGTATTCAACCAAAGCTTTCATTTCCTCTCCCATTTTCTTTTCATTTCTCTTCATGAAATTCTTTAATTTTACCCACAATATGAAGGTATTCAACCAAAGTTTCATTATTTCTATTGTTTGTACTTGTACAGTAATATAGTAATATATGGTTATGACATTACTTTTTTTTTTCTTATTTCTTTTGTATTAGTCTATTTACAACAAGCTAATTTTAAAGGTGTCAAGTGAATATTGATGTATTTTTTAGTCAATAAAGATTTCACCTGTTTTTTCATGGTACTGTTTCGACCAAATCTGCCTCCTTTATAGCAAGTTTTAGGATAACTATTGTGTGTCCCATTGTCACTGCTTTTTGTTTGTGTTGAGAGAGGGTTTGGAATAAAGGATTTGGGGGGGGGGGGCTGAAGACTAATGCCAGGTTTTTTTTTGTACTATTTCAAACTTTGTTCTCTCCAACTTTTTATGGCACCACTATTTATTTCAATTCTTATTCAGTAGATTCTTTGATTCATTGTTGCCTTTCTACAGTACATTTTTCATTATTTTTCTTTGTTTATACTTCTTTTGTTCTGTCTTTTCTTTTTTTATTTAACTCTTCTAACAATTGTGGATTGTGTTTGTGTATTTGGTACTTTTTTTTCTTTCTTTCTCTGTTTTGTTCATATTAGGTACATTTGGTATAATGTATTTCGATTGTGATATGGTATTGACTGAAGACATGTGTTCTGTGTGCCATTTTCATTACTTTTCTATTGTGTTGGTAGGGGGTTGAAATGAGGGGGGGGGGGTTGAAAATGTTATCACATAAGTTTGGGCATTCTAGTTATTCTTCTATAATCTCAATATTGTTTTTCTTCAATCTTACATCAATGGTAATGTTCCTTAATTACCTTTAAGTATAACCTCCTCGTAGGTAATGTTCTTTAGTCATACTCTAAATGAGATTGTTTTTTTACTAAGTTTTGAAGAAATGAGATTTTGTTTTTTTACTAGCTTTGGAAGAATCCATTTGGAGCATTGAAGCCAATTTGGAGCAATTGATTGTTATAGCATCTTTTGTATGGTTGGTAGCAAACTCTTGCTTGCAATGTATTGATTTTAGGCTTCTTGGTACTAAGGATGTCAATGTATATTTTTTTTCTATGAAAACTACATTTGAACTAAACAAATGGTTATTAGTCAATGGGTGTACGAATACTACAAAGTGTATAATTATGTATATATATATATATTAAAGTGTTGATTTATTGTTTTCATATGGGGTGAAGTTGCATTTATATATATGTGACTTGCTTATAAGTAAGTGGATATGACAGTTAATAGATAAAAAATGACGATTTTAGGCTTCTTGCCATATATTTGATAGTAAAAAAATATCGTCAATAGCAAAACAATGACATTTAACTTTATAGAAAGAATGTCATGATTGTACTATATTTGATTGGAACAAAATATTGTCAATAATGAAAAAATGACATTTAATTTTTTAAACAAACTGTCACGAATACCCTAAAGTGGACAGGAAATAAATGTCGTCAATAACAGAA